>CM032629.1:33351489-33586775 GCA_019097785.1 Fraxinus excelsior
CAAGGACATTCCATGTACTTCAGCATCTTGAAAGTTTTTCCTTTATTTTATATTTTCCTTTTAATATCCACTTCTTTTTCGTCATAAGTATCTAAGGTCCCTTTCCAACTCATCTTTTAGGATAGTGGAAAATATCACTGAGATGGTATCAGGTTTTTAAGCCACTTCATGTTGATCACTCATCATCCTCCTTAAACGTTATGACCATATAATGGGATATAGCATCTTAGAGTGAAGTTTTCATCCTAAATTATAGAATCATCCATGATTCCACTAGAATATTTAGGAGGAGGAGAAAGGATGTCTATGACCTATATATTATGTTGATTGTGCAAATGCATTAACGGAAGATGAGTGTAAAAACTCAAGGAAGCATATTTTGGATAAAATTAACACACGCATTAATGATAAAAAAAAAAAAGTAGGGGAGTCGATAAAAAATGCCCTCCATTATACAAAGCATTAGTAGAAGCAAAGTCAATCAAACAGATGTATCCAAGCACATGGAAAATCAGACAAAGTTTGCACTCGAAACAATTATGACCTTAGTCTACAAGGAAACTAGGAAAATCACAACACCCAACACACAAAAGGACGCATATACACATACGTGCATGCATATCATACCAATACACATACATGCTAAATACACTAGTTAGCAACCAAATATACCCACAGAACATAAGAGAGTGCATTCACACATACATGCAATTTGCGCACAAAAAAGACTAGGTATCTAAGACCCATACATGTGCATGAAGAGAAACAGCAAAACGGAGAGAAAAAAAATTGAAAAAAGAAAACCTGATCCCTCAATCACCATATCTCCAAGTAAAGTATCATGGAGGCAAGAAATGGAACTTACCTTTTCCTCGAAGTATGAAAGTTCGCTATCTTCAGTGGGAATATGTTCTAAAACATGTCTAACTGGATCAAATTCCTATAAAATAAGGAAACTCAACAGTTTTCAGTAGTATAACATGCATTTTATATCTAGGAAAAGAGAAAAATCGTACATTTTCAGAACAAGACACAGGGAAACAGAAAAAATGTACTAGGGAATCTATGCATATTGCAGTAGTAACAGTAACTACAGTATATCACAACCATCAATAGAAGTAGAATCTAGCATCCTATTGATAGGAAAGAAACCTAAATGCTAATGTGTGTGCTTGAAAGAAGTAATAAACAAACAAATCTAGTTATTTTACATCACATAAAGCATGATGAAATAGCATCGCCATGAATCAAAGAAGTTTTACCCTCCGCTTTGTAATTATTATAAGAGGAATCCTTATCATTATGTATTGCAGCAGTAATAGATGGTTCAACGTAAAAGCAAATAAAAAAATAATATTTTCTTTTAGTCAAATCAAGTAGTACTTTGTATAGCTGATAATTGCCTAATGGAAAGAGAAATCTAATGCCCCAAATCTGATTTTGGTACCAAACGTTTTTTCTGAGTTCACACCAAATCTGCAACTGATGACCCTCCTTCCATGTGACAACATATGCCAAAAATGATATATAGAATATAATGGCAAGTCTGGTCAAATATGCAGTGATTATGTTGTAACTAATCCAGATGAATGAAAACATAAAATCTCTTGCACCAGATAATTCATGTATGCAGAACTCAGAAGAGATTAGAAACACAGTTATCCACTATGAATAATAATGACAAACAACCTCCTCATAAAATTCTTCCTCGAGCTCATCCACAACTTGACCTTGAGGTCTGCTTCCATATATTGAACTCAATTCTTCAGAGCTAGAAGAGAGATTATGCCTCTGATGTGGAGGTAGTCCTGCAATAATACGGGCAACAGCAGCTGCTGCTGCGGCCCGTGCTGGAACCTGCAATCAAAATAGTTGAAAGGGTCAAGACTGTGCAAATGAAGTAATGCAACTGTGAGAATTATTCAAGAAGCATAATATGAATAAATACAGTTGGCTTGTGTATAATGACGAATATTATTCATCACTCCTATTGAAAGAAAACTTCTTCCTTTATAAAACAAGTAAAATATCATTAACAGAATCAAAGCACAAAATTCCAAGGGAAAACAGAACATAAGCATCAATTAAAACACTAAAGAATGTTCCAACAAATATCTGAGCCTTTCTCTCCATAAAACCACCCCGAAGTACAGCCAATTAAAACACTTGGCCAAACACAAGTTTACACAATGAAGCTGAAGAAATTGTTTTGGAATATCTAGACTATAGCTCCATCCAAATGCAGCTTCAAAGTATTTTCCCTAGTCTTTCCAAGTTAAAATAATATTATTTTTCAAAAAAATAAATTTTTAATGTTGAATTATTTGTTTTTCATTAAAAAATAATAATCGAAACAAAACAAACTGGCATGTAGGGGTGGGCAAAAACCCGCCCAACCCGATCAACCCGCCCAACCCAACCCAACCCGATCGGGTTGGGTCGGTTTTTTCCATTTTTTTCTTGGGTTGGGTTGGGTGGCAAGGTTAAGTTGGTTGGGTTGGGTTGGGTTGTGGGTTAACACATCCAACCCGACAAAAACCACCCAACCCGACCCACTAATTAAAAAACTTTGCCAAACTAAAATAGAATAAAGGTGAGAGACCGGTAAAAAAAAAAGTGAGAGACAAAAAAAAAATACTAACATATCTTCCATCATCTCTCTCACGCGGCGGGCGTCGTCTCACCAAATCATCAACATTGGTTGTGATTTTGGATGAGATCTATCTTCCAATCCATCTCTCTTTAACGCAATATATTAATGTTGTTTTAAATTTAGTACTTTGGTGGCTTTAATGTTTGTTCATAAGTCGTCCCAACTCCCAACCTAACCCGACCAACATTTGGTTGGGTTGGGTTGGGTTTCAATCTTTACATGGGTTGGGTTGGGTTGAATTTATGTCAAACCGATCATATTGGGTTGGGTATGGGTTGGGGAAAAACCGACCCAACCCAACCCACGCCCACCCCCCCACACTCCCCAACCGCACCCCATCTCCCAACCCATGCCCACCCCTACTGGCATGTGTTAATGGCTCTCTTCAGTTTCTTTTAAAGTTAAAAAGCCCATGGACCAGACTCTTAAGTATCCAGGGATTCGTTTCCCAGACTTCATTTTCTTTCGGCCACCTAACCTGTGCACTCTCATCAAAATCCTACCGGCAATTTTGCTCCCCAGAGACCCACTATCTCCCCTCTATCGAACCTTCTATAAAATATGCTGGCATCTTCTTTTGCTCCATCTCCCCATCACCTCCCGACCAAAATTTCATCAGATTTCATTTTCAAGTTAGTCTTTTCTTTCCGTTTTGTTTTGTTTATTCCAAAATGGATTTGTTGTGTTCGCACTATGTGGGAGAACATGTCCAGATCCTTAAAAAGGGGGGACACACTACCTGGCATGTCCAACGTGTGTCCGGACTTGTACAACATTTTGGTGACACAGTGCTTCCTAGCATACAATTCAACAACTTTCCATCAGAAAACCAATATTCGTTCAATTGGACAGATTAACTATCCTCTTTTTTCATAAGAGACGTGATCTTGTTAATTGTTAAGGGGAAAGGGGAAAGGCATCCTCTAACATTAAACAAAACAAAATAGTCAAGAATACAATATAACTTTTCCAACTAAGGATAATTAGAGCGAAAGGAATGCCCTGACCTCCTTATTGGTAGAATTCCACAAGGATGCTAAAAACTTGGTCTCTCCAATTACTCAAAAACTTTTCGCTCTCTTCCTTCAAAATCCTACTTTTTCTCCGTATCCATAAACCACCAAAACAGAGGATGAAAAACCGAAAATATCACTTTCCACATGACAGCACCACCCTTTTACGCTTACAAAGCAGTTGGCATTGTCAAGGAGTAACCCATTACACCGGCTCGGAAATTTCCAATTAAAATCAACTTCTTAAAGAAGCCTACAACATAGCCACCTTTATAGAAAGTATTAATTTCCCTATAAGACACCAGCCAAGAAACACCATAATTAGCTTATGATGGCTTATGGCTCCTTGAGATACTGGCTCCGATCACATAAGCTTATGATTGAACCCTATTCTATAGAAAGTGAGTGATCCCAGTCAAGGATGCAAAATTCCCAAATGAACTAGGACTGGAAAAAGATGGGGAAACCTGACAAATCAACGAGAGTGTTTGACTAGCAGGAAAAGGAGGCGGAGGACTATAACATTCACAACCTTTTTCGTGATTCGAGAAGGTTTCAAATAAACTTCTAAATAATAAATACAACAAATCTGAAATCCTATTATCCTCAAGTTCCTGTGAAACTCAAAATCATGCCATCTTAAGAGAGTGAACCAATAGAATTTATATGGACATTTTTAAGAAAACAATTATAGTCTACGAACCAATCCAAGATTCCTCCCAGAAACGAATCCTATCCATTTATGAACCAGATAAAAGAAGAAAATTTCTGAAAACGCACTTCAAATGCTTTCTATGGGACCTATTATAATTCTTTTGGAATCCCACACATTTTGATCAAAAACATACTTAGGGTGTGTTTGAGCCACATTATTTTGGAAGAATATATTTTGGAATAGTAGATTGATGGAGAATGTGTGGTTGAAAAAGAAGAAAAAATTAAAGAAAAGTTATTGATGTGATGGAAAATTTTATTTTATTGAAGAATGTGTGGTTGAAAATGAGTACAAGAATGAGAATGACAATTTTAATGTGGCTCAAACAGTGGCTTAGTTTCTCAACACTCACGTTTGCCAGGAAGATTGGGCAAATCTCCAAAGAATTTCAGTGTCACAGCCAAATTCTTGTTCCTAAGATTTCCAACACCTAAACTACCTCTATCTTAACTTCTTATTACCAAATCACAAACAATCAAATTGATTTTTTCTGAAAATCCCAGGCTTTTTGCAAAAAGTCCTTGTAAGTTTCTAAGAAGTGGCTGCAATCAGACATGACATCCTAAATAATGACATATAAAATATGATTTACTTAATCAAATCGATTGGGGAAGACTTAAGAATTAATCTTCCCCTATCAAGAGAAATTCTTCCACCCATCCAATCTTTATAGCACACTCTCAACCACAGTAAAAATTCTATGGATAATGAATTTCCTCCTAAGCGAATGCCTATCCAAAAGATTCAGAAAATATTCATCTGATTCCCTCAACAAAATCAGGGTATCATCTGCTGATTGTGAGCCACTGAAACTTGATCCTTACCAATTTCAGAACCCTCTAGTAATAATTTGATTAATTCAGTATGCTAATTAGTAATTATGTGAAAATGCTTCAATTATACAAAAATTAAAAATTACACATTTCAAAAGACTATAATCCATGTATAATACCTTCTGTGAACAATCAGTTATACTAGAATGATTAGCTCATTCCCAGTGAAACTTTAAATAACTTTAGCTCATTTGATCTAAAACTAATGGTTGAGTAAACCATGGTTAGTCAAACCCAATTATCCATCTAAATCATCAACTAGATTCAAATTCATTTCAGCTTTGGCCACTACATAAACCCAAATATTTGTCAAGCTTATATACATAAATATGTGCATAAATTAAAAATTTCTAAATAATCCCCCTTAGTACCCTAAGGGCCAAAACAATGGTAACATGAATGACGAGGTAGATCAATATCAACATGTATCAAAAGGTATTATCATAAGCACTTAATTTTCAAATTAGCACTGTCCATTAGCAATTAGCTAAAATTCAACCAACCCAAAAGTAATTCGGTTAAAAGCACTCAACATGTATATACTTGGGTTTGTAGCAATACAGCATTTAAATATACTTATATGCACACATAAAGATGTGTGTGTGTGTGTGTGTGTGTGTGTGTGTCAAGTTACTATAATTGAGCTCAACTAATTCTAAATACACAAAGAAAACTCCTATTGTTGGACCAAAAAGTCCATTATGCTTCGTGATATGGTCATCAAATCAGAATCGATCAAAAAATTTGTTCAATTTATTCAAATTTTATCTTTTTCAATGATTCCAATGTAACTCACCAGCCTAATCCAAACTGATATCAACTGAAAATACTCAGGCAGCATTTGCCACCAAGGAATTGGAATTAGAAATGCTCAATTCAATTTTGAGTTGCTTTTTTTTTCACGAACTCTGATTCCAAGGGCACAATACCGTGACCGTGCTGCCAACTACAGCTGATACTATGTTTAGCATCATCAAATTGGGACCTTACAACTTGAATACATAGAGTCATATTATCAAAGCCCAATTATCATTCAATTTCAAATGCATACATATATATGACTGTAACGGAAGTTTAAGCTTACTACCTCGGGGCGATCAGAGGGGGAAGGCAGAAGGCCAAGGGAGCGGGCTGAGCGAACGGAGCTGAGGATCTTTTCTCCCACTTTCGACAAGTCCATGCCGCCTCCTTCTCGCGAGAAAAGCAGCGATCCCAGGAACAAAAACCTCGATATTTCAAACCCACCTTCACTCAAATCACCAGCATTAAACAGCACCAGGGGACTCAGAGGAAATGGCAGTGCCAGTGGATTATTTGACTGCATTTCAATTACGATCACTGCCGAATTCACGCTGCCTCATTCTTGATCACTAGATCGGATCAGATCGGATTGGATCGGGTAGAGTTCTGATGATACTGATTCTGTGTGTAGGGATAGAGAGCGTGAGGGGTAAGTGGTTGTCTGGAAGAATTTTCGTTAGGTTTACTTTTAAGTGCGTTCGAAGACTTTAATTTCCGTTAGGTCTTAAGCGTCGGCTTGGGCAATTATTCCACGAACAGCAATAGTAATTTTTCGAAAAATATCTTTCTATATATAAAAAGTGGCTATGAAACAGAATTTCTTGGTTTAACGGAAAAATTAACGGAATTTCTTGTTTTAACGAAAAAACTAACGGAATTTCTTATTTTAATGGAAAACCTATAACTTTAGGGTCCAACATGAATTTATTTAAAACATTAGGGACTAAAACTTAAAATTTAACCATAATCCTTAAATTACAGCCAAGGACCTTAACATATCAAATTTACACAAGAAGTCCCCACCTCCTCAACTCCCAAAAAAAAAAAAAAAAAAAAAAACCTTTAATCTTTCATGACTGAAAACCCAATGTTGTCAAATCCGGCCCGGCCCGGCCCGGCTCAGCCGGTTCGACAGGAAAAATTGGGAACGGGGCCCAAAATCGGGCCAAATCATGTCCCATTTTTTATTATTTTCAAAACCGGTCCCGATTTTCAATTTTTTTTTTGGTTTAAAAATTTTTAACTTCATAAATGGGTTTCAAAATTTATTTAGAATTCTAAGGCCCATGTAGAAGTAATGAATGTCATACTCATTTTATAGATGCACTTCTCTCCAAAGGTTTCATAAACTTCCAATGTGAGATTGTGTCTTTTATACACGCTCTTAACTCTAAAAGTTTTATAAACTTCCAATGTGCGATAGTGATATATAACCAAAAAATATTAAAATACCCATCAAAATCATTTTCAAATGTATGTTTATCTAATTTGATTTTTAATAACAACTAATTAAATTGTAATATTCACCTTCATTTTTTCATTTATTTAATTTTCAAATTTAACTTAAATTACACTTGATTATTAATATATTAATGTTAGCTATCATTTTCTATAAGTTTAAATTATTTTAATTTAACAAAGTAAACTATTTTAACATATTGATTTTTAATTTTTAGTATCGAGACTAATTGTAGGATAATGAATCTAATTAGTAAAAATATATTTACTTTGAATTATTAATATGAAAATTTTAAAATATATATATTATTTTATTATTTTTGTATGTATTTATTGCATCCGATTCAACCCTGGTTGAACCTTTTGACCCTTGACCCTTCACATTTTTCGGGTTGATGATCGGGTTGGTTTTCAAAACACTGGAAAAACCTTAATGGAGAAGCTCTTCCCCCCTTTTCATGGTCGACGCCCCCAAGAAACCGTAGTGGTCGGGGGTTGGGGGCGGCTGTGCTTGTCCATCATCTTAGTTAGATTAATCATGGGCGCAATAATCATCTTTTTCTCTCGCACAAGCAATATATGGAGACATCCAATTTAATCCATTCAAATCCAGCAATCAATTCATGAGAAATGCTGGACTTACATGCTACTGTTTCACAGAAGCCTTACAGAAAATAAAAAAATAGCTCGGTTCGGGAGAAAAGAGATAGAAGCCGTTTCAAAATAGGGCAAAGAGGAAGGAAATAGCCTATTTCTCCCATTTCTCACTTGTAGTTCCCGCCCACCTCAGATTCCTTCATCTTGAGCACAATGTAATAGGTGAGCTTACTGAGAACGAAGATCACATCTCGTGATCCCACATACCCTCTGTAAACTATAGTTCTATGACAAGCTGTATCGACTTCATATGTGTATTTGGAGGTGAAAAACTCAGAGAGAGGTACTTCCTCAATGTAAGTCAGGTGAAATAAATAATGATTGTGACTTTTTTGACATGTAGACACAAAAATAAGAATACGAAGCTAACTGAAGTTTGCCTGATAGATGTTAATGTCATTGAATGTTCAAAATGTATTTTCATTTGTGGGCATCTTTTTCTTGTCATTTGTTTTTAGAATATAGTATAATATTATTGTGCATCATATGAACTTTGAGTTTTATGTTTGTGATTTTGGGTTAGAGACGACAGAGAGAAGCACTTTATTTAATTATTTATCAATTACATAAACATTACATCATTAATTATTTAATTAACCAAAAAAATTACATCTTTATAAATAACAAATTAATTCTTAAATAAAACTATTAAATATAAACTAAGCAAACGTGCATTGCACGTTGCTTGCACCTAGTATGATTGAAATGGAAGGAAATTTTTTTAAATTTATTGAAAAATGTGGAATTAATAATAAAAAATTAATTATAATTTAATAAAAAATAATGAAGGCCAAACAAGAGCTTACATTGACCAAGTCTTTTGTCAGGCAATAGAAATTGACCAAAATATATTTTTTCCCTTTTTAAGTTAACTCTTGATAACTGATTTTTAATGCTAATTATATTCACATTACAATTTTGTATTTCTTACACTACATTTTAGTTATATTTTAAAAATTTATTTTTTGCTTATTAAGTATGTATATCCCTAATAATTTTTCTTGTCATTCTTATTATCAAACTTTTTATTAGTTAATATATTTTGTATTTGATAATAGTTTTATATCTAAAAATTCGTTGGACATAACAAATTATTTTTCCATCATATTTTTAAAAAAATAAATAAATAAAAAGTATGAATAATGTTTTTTACTCATTTCGAATTATGGAAATAAAATATTTTGATATAAACAATCATCAATGACGAGAAGTACTAATTAATGGAAGTTTGAGAATAAGAATTCGACAAAAAAAAGTTAAGAAAATAAGTGACATGATGAACAAAGATTGAGGAATTTAACTGTAATTAAAATGTGATGTATCAAATAAAAATTATAATGACAATATAACCATCCTAATTTTAAATAACTACTATGATTATAAATTACAGCCTACAACAAGGATAATTAGTAAAAAAACGTCCATATCGTTTGCATTTACTTCGAAAATAGTTCCTATCTTTTCAAATTTGACATTTGCACCCTCATTTCAAACACTTTTCATGGAGTTGGTCAATTCCAGCAGCTTCCATTAATTAGTGAAATAAACACATGGAATGCACTCACATTATTTAAACAAGGTAAATTAGTCAAGCCATTATATTTTTTTCCCGCCTAAAATTTTTCAATGATTATCATCGTTATCGTTTGTTATAATTGACACGTTTAGGCCTCCACTCAAAACATTGTTGGCAAATAACGCCCCTAACTCTTTAACCATTTGGTACAAGTAACCATTGAGAAGATATGTAGTACAAATTCTTCAAACCTCTATATCAAGTTTTGCTTGTATGAATGCAACTTCATTATGTATACAAGTAATGAAGATGAGACATAAACTCGCCTGAGGAACAAAAATGTTAATTCAATCTTTTTTAGAACTTTAAATGGGAACTTATTATAAAATGAAATGAAAAATATCCTCTGAGAAAACACTTTTTTTTTATGTATAGAAGCAAAATCAAGGAGATATGTAGAATTTGAACTTCTATCTAAATCTGACCAATTATGGAAACAAATCAAGACAAAGAAATGGCTATCTTGAAAACTCTATTAAACATGATTCTCTATGATTTATTAAGTCTTGATTTATCTAAAAGAATACCAAAAACAACGTTTGACTTTAAAGTAACTAGTTATACTAAGCTAAGCTGCTCGAAATTCAAAATGACATAAATTTTTAATGACTATAAGAAGCAGATAAGCATCGCTTGATGAGATCATGCTTTCATGTTCATTAGCTTCCTTTCGTCTGGCATTCTTTGGTCTTTCGATCTTTTTGGTATAGAATGGTGGATTCAATGGGTCAAGACCTAGATTAGGCTATAAATATGGACTAGTCAAAGGTGAGATAGAGAGTGTAACGTTCTAACGTATGCCTCCTTGTAGATGTCATCTATCTAGTCATTAACCCTCGTTCTCTTTGAGATTAAGGATGCAATCACATGGCAACAAAGGATCCTAGTCAACAGCCAAACTCGATAAGAACAAGTTTTTGCTTTAACATCCAATGCATTTGAACTTTTCAATGCCTGAGTAGTCTACATATCTCATTGCAAGTCCACCATTCTTGTTCGATACCTTTTGAGTTATAAGCACAACTTCTGCATTCTATTTTTTAAAAGCTTCCATTCAGATCACAAATTCTTTTTATAAAAACACCCTAATTTCTTCATACATTGTCAATATTGGCAATCTTTTACATTAAGTGATGTATTATTGAAAGATTCACATTAACTGTTCAACACCATGTCACATCTAATCCATTCATGGAAGTGTGATTTGGATCATTGAGAAGCTAGTTTTAACTTAAGTCACCCATATGCTGCTGGATCCAAATCCAGCATCCTTCATATGTGTTCTAGCCATTTTGGAATTGTTGTAGCTCTTATAGCATCCCATGGGCAATTTTTTAAATCTAGGCCCTTGAGTAGTACTAAAATTATTACACAAGTGATGGATGTGTGTTCTATGCTCTGCATGCTTGCCCTTTATGCTTGTCTTAAATGAATGTCCATTCATAGGAGTTATGAACTCCCCAAGTTATCTCTCAGCAAGTTCAAAAATTAACTTCAGTGTTCTCCATTTTCAACCTCCACCATTGCATAAGCAACTAGATACATTATGTTACCGCCATCAAACCTAACTGCAGTTAATATGCCCTCCATGTTCTATTTTGAGAAAACAACCATCCAACCTAATCACCCTCATGCATCCATTTATGAAAACTTCATTCAATCCTCCTAAAATATGTAAAGCCTCTTGAATTCACGTGCATGCCTTTCTTACTGATCTATGATTCCAAAATTTGTCAACCTTAATTGCTGACAATAATTAGCCGATACCCTATAATGCTCTACAACACCCCCATCTCCCAATCTTCTAAATTGCTTCTTCATTCTTATAGGATTAGTTCCAACATTATCAATAGGGTATTCATCAATTTCATAATCAGAATCAACAAACACATCCTCATGTTCTACTACTTGCTGCTTTTCATTTTGTACTTCATTTTCCAATTCAACTTTATTTACACCATCATGTGATTCACGTGTATTATTGACACTAAAAGTAGGTACGTTTTTGTCCAAAATGGTATGATGTGGTTTCCTCAACTTGTGACCAAATTGTATCTTGACTTGCATAGAAGAACATATCATCCCAATTATATTATTGGTTTGTCTCATCTCTGCATTCAGTAACATGGACGTAACATCCTTCTTTGATTAGATCAGACCTTCTAAGGCCTTCAGTGATAGCATGCTCATTTAGAGGTGAATATGAAGTATTACATGGTAGTACTTTTGTTGGTTGTAGAGGTACAAGATATATATCCACAACCCTTGCTTCATTTCTATCATTCATCATATTTCTCACATCTTGCTCGTTGTTTCTGACTATACCTTTCCCCAATAACACTTTTGGCTTCCCCGTAGAATAACTCCATTTCCATATCAGGTTCACAAGATTTTAAAAATATATCCAACATTTCACTTGTTAAAAAAGCTGGATGAACAAAGTCTATATACAATACTAGACCATGATTATAGATGATATTATTTGGCTTATAAGAGAACCTCCATCCATAGTGCCCTCCATTGTGAAATAATCTGTGACTGGACCTGCATGAACATGGTAATGACATTCAGTTACAATATATTATGGATCTTCTTAATCGAACTCATATGACAAATGCTAAACCAGTGGCAACTCATCTCCCATCGAATGCTTCTTCTCTTTTTGGAGTTGCTCTTTCAAATCCTGCAGAGTTTTGAGCAATACTAGGAAGTCTTCAATATCTCCTTCTTACTCAGCTTGATATTGCCTTTGCTGTAAATAAACTCTCTCAATTTATGCATATACCTACAACTGAACATTGGGCTCTTGTTAAACGACTACTACGTTATCTTTGTGGCACTATAAATGATGGTCTACAACTGTTCAAAAATTATCCCCAATTGTTACATGCCTTCTCTGATGCTGATTGGACTGGCTATCATGATTATTTTTCCTCCACTAGTGCTTATATTGTTTATCTTGATTGGAATGCCATCCTTCAGAGTCCAAAGAAGCAGCGAATTATAGCGTGATCCTTAACTGAAGCTGAGTATCGCTTAGTTGCTGCAACAATAGCAGAACTTAATTGGATTTGCTTATTGTTAATTGATCTTGGTGTTCCAATCTTTACAAGTTTTGTTTTTATTGTGATAATGTCTGGGGTTACTCAAATTTGTTCTAATCCAATTTTTCATTCATGAATGAAAATGTGTGGCCATTGATTTTCATTTCATTCGTGATCAAGATCAAGGTGGTTTTCTTCGGGCTGCACATGTCTCCTCCAGCTGATCAAATTGCTGATGCTCTCACCAAACCACTTCTGAGATTTCTTCTTCTCAGGACAAGATTTGACTCCTTTCTCGAGATCCAACTTAAGAGGGGCATAACAAAAGAAATTTTATATGTACTATTGTTATCTCGTATTTGAATTTTTATAGATTAATTTAATTTGTACTCTCATTATCTCGTATTTGAATTTGTATAGTTTAGATTCATTGTTACCTATTTTCTAGGAGTTAGTTTTGCTCATCTTGTCCATTCATTCAATACTTTGTAATATATATAGAACTCACCTATTTTTTGGATTATGGATCATGTTATAGCATCTCCAAGAAATTCTTTATTTATAAAGAGTATCTTATATATTATAGATAATATCTCATAAGATTGAAAGGTTTTTTTTTTTTTTAGTTTGGATGTTAGAAAATAAATTAACTAAGGGTCCTTCCTTTGCTAGAAAAGGTAAGGTTCTCTCTCTAGGCGTTTCTGTTGAAAGGTCTAGTCTTCTCCTCTTGGATCTTTGGTCTGTGGAGGTGGTTGGGATGGAAAGGAAGTTATCTACCTTGTATGATAGATTGAGGTTAACTGATGAAGAGAATCATGAGGTGGATGTTGGGGAGGAAGAAATCCATTTATCTGTTGAAAAAAGCAAGAAATGCATTACATTCAACGTGATATCGGACCGCAAGGTTAAAAAATGAGCCTTAAAGAATACAATGTTAAAGGTGTGGCAAGTAGAAGGGAATGCGGTCATCAAGGAAGCGGGTCGAAACATATTCTTGATGGAATTGAAAAGGTTGGAAGATAAGTAGAGAATCATGTGGGTAGATCATGGTCATTTGACAAACAATTCATATGTCTCCAAGATTGCGAGAATGTCACTTCTATTAATGAGATTCAATTCAAAGAAGAGGCCTTTTGGATTCAATGTCATGACCTTCCTTTGCTGGGACGAATCAGAAAACGGGTTACAATATTGGAACTTGCTTGGGGAAGGTTCTCTTCGTTGACTCCGATAGCAGTGGTATGTGTCTAGGTGAATTCCTTCGAATCAAAGTGATAATTGATATTTTGAAACCAATCTCAATGGGAAGATTTCTTAACATTGGGGGGACCAAACATTGGATCCCATTCAAATACGAGCGGCTATCAAACTTTTGCTATCATTGTGGACGATTCAAATATCACTTGGGATGGTGCGACAAAAAAGATCAAGGAACATCCATAAAGGAATGTTTAGACCAGCAATATGGGCAATGGCTGAGGGGAAGTGGAAAGAGGCCACATATTTTCTTCCCTTCGGCGGTGGGTACACATACTCAGACGGAGCAATCGGAGTCTAATCAACGGAAATTACCCAATCAAAATCAAACAAGAGGCATGCAAATTGATCAGAATATTCGCAGCGCGGAAAATCCAGGACAAATGCGGATTCACCGCCAAGTTTAGTGGAAAGAAAATCTGGAATCAGACCCCCATCATAGTACAGAATTATAAGAAGAATATCTTGGATTATTATGAGGATATCTTGTTGCCAACAATAAAACCGAGGTAATTTTGGTAGGGGAGGCTTACGTGGAGACTTGATTTTCAGCCCAACGAATACCAATATTGCTGAGGCCCAAATAAATGAACCTATCAACTCGCCACCAAGAAAGGTAAAAAACATTCTGGCCCAAAGTAGAACATGGAAGAAGAGAGCACGGGCAGGCCCAGTAGCTACAACTAATCATATTGGAGGTTCAGGAAGGCACACATACAATTCTTCAAGCCAGAAATGGAAAGAATCTGGGGAGATTATTCATAACCCACCAAAATGAGCAAGATGGATGGTCGATGAGGTAAGTGATCCAGTTATGGCAGAGGCTGCTACGCAGCCCTGCTGCTCGCCATGAAAATTCTCAGTTGGAATTGTCGAGGGCTTGGGAACCCTCAAACAGTTCGGTAACTTCACCATATGGTGAAGGACAAGGTCTCTAACTTGGTTTTCCTCTCCGAAACTAAGTTACAAATAGAAAAAAATGGAGAAATTGAGAGTGAAGATCCATTTTGATAATTGTTTTGTAGTCGATTATGTTGGTCGTAGTGGTGGATTGGCGATTCTTTGGATGGATGATATTAATGCGGAGATAGTTAATTTCTCCAGCTGCCACATCTCATTAAGTATCAAGAGTTCCAATGATAGCCCAACTTGGCTACTCTCTGGATTCTATGGTAACCCAGCCACAGAAAAGATGAAGGAGAGTTGGCAGTTGATTAATAGGCTAACTCTAGGTAGTCTGTTTCATTAGATGATTACGGAAGATTACAACGAGATTACCCAACCCAGTGAGAAATTTGGAGCAGCTACTAGATCTTTCTCTCAAATGGAACAGTTTTGCAGAGTGATTGAAGGATGCGAGTTAACCAATTTGGGATATACTGGGCCCAAGTATACTTGGAGTAATAAAAGAAATGGAAGCGTTTTCACAAAAGAGAGGTTGGACAGAGCATTTGCTAACCCGTCGTTTCCCTCCCTTTATAACAATTGTGATGTGCAAATATTACCGACTATTAATTCTGACCACAATCCACTTTTAATCTACTGCAGCAACGGTAATGATAGAGGGGGTTCCCAAAAATCAAAGGTGTTCCGCTACGAGGCAGTATGGTCCAGAAAGCATTAGTGTAAAAAAATTGTGGAAAATGCATGGTCTCCTCTCGGTATTCAGAATCGTCCACTCCATTGGCTTAAGGAAGGACTGGCTCGATGTAAGGAAAATCTCTAGAGTTGGGCAAAGTGCAATGCAGAAACCCTTAGTAAGAAGTTAAAAGGCAAAATGCAGAAGTTGCTACTGCTACAGAGAAGTAACCAAGGGGACCTGAATGCCAATATTAAAGATACCCAAAAGCAGGTTGACACTTTGCTAGAAGATGAAGAAATCAAATGAAGACAACAATCCAAACAACTATGGCTGGAAAGTGGGGATAAGAATATATCGTTTTTTTACGTAACCTCTGATCAGGATGAGATATGCACCATCTTTAAACAACATTATCTACAATTATTCTCTTCTTCCAACCCATTCGGTATTGAAGAGGCGGTTCAAGATCTCGAGGCCAAAGTCACCCCGGATATGAATGATCAGCTGCAGAAAGTGTTCACTAATGAAGAAGTTAAACGAGCTATTTTTGAAACGGATCATTTGAGCTCTCCTGGCCCTGATGGATTCTCAGCGGGCTTTTACCAAGACAATTGGGAAACGATTGGTAAGGGCGTGTGTACAACAGTTAAAGATCTTCTAGAAAGGCAACAAAAGTTCAATGATATTAATGAGACCTTTATTGTATTAATTCCTAAGAAGAAGACCCCAACAACAGTGGGAGGTTTTAGACCAATCAGTTTGTGCAATGTCTTATACAAAGTGGCGTCGAAAATTCTTGCCAACAGGCTCAAAACCTTCCTAACAGATATTATCTCACCAACTCAGAGTGCCTTTGTCCCGGGGCGGCTAATCTCAGACAGCATTATAGTAGCATATGAAGCTATGCACTCCATGAAGCATCGTGTGAAGTGCAAGAAAGAAGGGTACATGGCACTGAAGCTGGATATGAGTAAAGCTTACGATCATATCAAATGGAGCTTCTTGGAAATAGTATTAAGAAAACTTGGCTTCGACGAGAGGTGGACAGAGCTGATCATGCAATGTGTTTGAACAGTACAATATTCCTTAATTAGCAATGGTAAACCACAAAGCTAATTTCAACCCACGAGAGGATTAAGGCAAGAGGATCCACTCTCCTCCTACCTATTCATTCTCTGTTCCGAAGTTCTGGGAAGTTTGCTAGACAAAGCGAAGGTGAAAGGGCTCATAACTGGCTTCCCATTTGCAAGAGGCAACATGTTAGTTAACCACCTATTCTTTGCAGACGACAGTCTGATTTTCTGCAAGGCCAATGTGCTGGAATGGTGGAGGCTTAACTATCTGCTAAAATTATATGAACACGCATTAGGCAACGACTCAATATGGACAAGACATCCATTTATTTCAGCAAAAACACCAGGCATGAGATCAGTCTGCAATTCTTCAAGCAGCTAATGTAAAAGAAGCAAAATCATTTGAGAAATACCTGGGTCTGTCGGCATATATTGGAAGGAATAAATTGTCTGCATTTAAACCGATCCTCGATTCAATCAGAAGTAGAATGAACAGTTGGACAATAAAATTTATGTCACGAGCAGGGAAGAAAGTTCTCATCAAGGCTATCATTCAAGCTATCCCTACATATTGTATGAGTATTTTCAAGCTGCCTAGAACCATTCTTCAGTGCTTAAACAGGCAAGTTAAGAATTTCCGGTGGGGAAGTAGAGGAGAGAAAATAAAAACACAATGGCTTGTTTGGGATCTTCTGGGAAAACCTAAAGATGTTGGAAGCCTTGGCTACAGGGATTTTGAGCTCTTTAACGTAGCTTTATTGGCGAAGCAGGGCTGGAGACTAATTTTGCCCCTTTTTAAAACATTAAAATGTGTTTAAAGTTAAATTTTTGGTCAATTGATAGAATTATGGATATAAATTGTCCAAAAGGACTTTACCAACGACATTTGAAAATGTTAGGAGTGACGATTGCAATAAATCAAAAGTTTGAAAAAGTCTGTTTCAAATCTTTTTGTACAATTATCCCATTAAAAAGACATTTATTCATCTTCCCCAACCTTCCTACTACTACCCCCTTCTCTAAACACAAAATGAGATGTTGGAGATGTCCGTAGCCACTCATATTTCTCTGGTAGATGGAAATCAAACTGAGGCAAGTTACTTATCCGATGTGGTTTATACTGAAGTGGTGAATCTGGCTATTGAAGCAGATGATAGATCCGACATGATAAGTACCAATGATATTGCACAGGGTTATGCTTGTGAACCAAAATTTATGGATGAGCAGCAGGAAAGTGAAGACTAAGACAAATATCAATAGCATTGCAACCGCCATTGATGTCCGGTATCCTTTCGAAAGTCTCCCTCACTACAAAAAAAAAAAACCGATTTCGCGACAAACAAATGTTGTCGCAAAAATTGAGTTTTTGTTACAAAAGTAATTTAGCGACAACAATACATTCGTTGCAGGTATTGTCGCTCTATATGAGTCACAGAATGTGTTTTGCGACGACTTACGTACATTCGTCGTAGTAACAAAATCGCGACAATATTTGTTTGACGCAAAACATACGAAATGGCAACACAATATCTGTAGTCATAATGTCGTCGCAATGTATATATGTCGCAAAAAATTTAAAGGGCAACAAGTGTATTTGTCGCAACTAATGCTCCAATAAAGTTTTTACGACAAATATGTTAGTTTCAAATGTTGAGTTACCGAACATATTTTGCGACAACTTTTGACTATTCATTGCAGTAACAAAATCGCGACACTATTTGTTTGACGCGAAAGACATGAAATGGCAACACAATATCTGTAGCCATAATGTCGGCGCAATGTATATATGTCGCGAAAAAATTAAAGGGCGACAAGTGTGTTTGTCGCAACTAATGTTTCAATAAAGTTTTTACGACAAATATGTTTGTTTCGAATGTTGAGTCGCTAAACGTATTTTGTGACAACTTTCGATCATTCATCGCAGTAACAAAATCGTGACACTATTTGTTTGATGCGAAAAATACGAAATGGCAACACAATATCTGTAACCTTAATCTCGTCGCAATGTATATATGTCGCGATTAATTTAAGGGCGACAATTGTGTTTGTTTCAACTAATGTTCCAATAAAGTTTTTACGACAAATATATAGACGGGAGAAGCATCGGCGGCCATGAGCAGATGCAGCAGCACTTATTCTCTGACGGGCGATAATGATGGCGCAATTTCAAATCGTCGCAGCTTCAAATCGGCGGTAGCAACTTCAAATCGGCGCAGCGAGGTTGCTATCGCGACGATCGTTGTGGCGGCGCTACTGCTTCAGACTGACGCCGCTCGATGGTGGCGGCGCAAGCGGCGATGGAGCGAGAGAGGCGTGAGAGACAGAGAGAGCGAGAGAGACGTGAAATTAGGGTTTGAAATTAATTTAGGGGTGGGTGGGGTGGGGTGTATGTATATATTAATTTTTATAATATTATTATTAATATTTAATTAAATATAAAAAATTTGTATCTATATATAAAATATCTGATTTTTGAAAAATAAAACTTGAAATCTAATTTATGAATTTGAATCTTGAAAAGTAGAAAACCTTATAATTACCACATCAATCAAAGAGTCCATTTTTATGGGTCAACTCATTTCCACACCAGCTCAACGCTCAAGCTTATGGCCACATATTTCTTAGCGGATAAGCATGGCTCCAAATACTCCTTTCCTTATAATACAATTTAAACTCTTAGCTTCTGTTTGGTACAGATTAAAATTAATTTTTTTAATAAATTTTGATAAAAGTTATGAATCATATTAAATGTATGATTAAAATTAATTATTGATTTTAACTTGAAATTTTAGTCCAAATCAAACATGAACTTAAATGGTTTGGTTCAACTCGTAGTATTAAATGGATTGATTGGCTTGGACAATTTAAAATACTTATTTTTATTTATTTATAAATACTTCCTAGAAGTTTAAATATTTTGTTATAGTCAACTAATGTGAAAAGGATCAAATACTTGAGTTCACCAAGATATTTGCTTTGACTTTTCTTTCTCTTACATTATTATTCCAAATTGGCATCTCAATACAGCCACATATGTAGGTTTCACTCTGATGTCTACGTTATTGTTTTGAAAAATAGAGAAGTTAACAAGGAATTTGTCCAAAAGGAATAGACATAAAACATTATGAGAATAGATGACAATATCGATGATTAACGGGAAATATTCTTTTTAAAATAAGAATCGATATATTCAAATGAAATGATTAAAACTCAGTAGATGTGTGTGTGTGTGTATTCACACACATACACAAGTAAGTAACCTTAGAAGAATGAAGATGGAAACACAGAAAAGTTCTCTTCAAATACTTTCTTTTAGACATTTCTACCTTTCATTCCCTCTGCTTCTCCTTCTTCGATTCTTTGCACATGTTTCATCAGTAGAACCACACGAAATTCCATTTCTTGACACACTTGGAGAAGCAATCCTAATTGACCACCACCCTGAATCTGATACAGTATCTTCTCCTACAGTTTCAAATGATTTCAAGACATATTTTTACACTCAAACCCTAGACCATTTCAACTATGGACCACATAGTTATGCCACTTTCAAACAAAGATATCTCATCAACTACAAATACTGGGGTGGTGCAAAAGCAAATTCTCCGATCTTCGTCTATTTCGGTGCAGAAGCACCACTGGATAGAGCTCCACATGGGTTTCTCCCAGAAAATGCCCCCCGTTTTAAGGCTCTTCTCGTTTACATAGAGGTAATTGTCGAATCGCTGAATCTATTATTTGTTATAACTGTAACTACTAACAGAGAAAGGATGAAGTCTATATCTTATCGATGTAATTAATCATATTTATTTCGGTAACTATGCTAGCTAGTTTTTTCGACACTTGATCTCACTCGGGTTACATCTTTTGACCAAAATCAAAGCAGGTTAACGATGCATTTCTTTTCTTTCCTCTTTTTTTTTTTTTTTTTTTTTTTTGGGAAGAATGAGTTTTTGAACAGTAAATTCTTAGAGAATGTGGGTTGACAATAAGTACAAGGAAAAAAAATAGTTTTGAAATGATGATTGTTTAGCTAATAAGCTCATGTTTGGTCAGGATTAAAATCTGATCCGGAAAAAGAGTTTTGAAATGATAATTGTTAAGCTCATGTTTGGTGTTGATTAAAATCTCACAACTTTTCAAACACATATTTCAAAAACTTTTATGACAATCTACTAAGAATCTAATTTTAATCTTTACCAAACATCCTCTAAATATAGGCTAAAAGTCATAAAATATCCACTGACCAGGACTTCGTACAAAAACACCTTAGATAAGACTCTTTTAAGACTATTGTCTTTTTCACTATACATTGACCGGTCATCAGTCACTTTCGACTTTAGTTAGTTACGATCACACAAACTTAGAGGGTGTTTGGTGGAAATTAAAATTAGATTTTTAGTATATTATGATAGAAGTCTTTGAAATGTGTAGTTGAAAAGATGTGGGATCCATAAAAGATTTGATTAATATTGATTGTTTGACTTTGATTTATATTAAAATTAGATTTTGATTTTAATCCAGACCAAACTGGGGCTTAGTCTTGTGTCACAACATATCGAATATAGTAACATTTTACCCAAAAAACAACCTTCCATTTGGATACACAATTTATAAATTCAATCGAAAACAAACATTAATTTCAACCACACATCCATAACTATTACTCATTATCATCACAAATTTTGTGGAACCCGTTACTGTTCCTCTTAATATATAACCCTTTTATCCAATAATGATTACATATAATTATTTTCTTGTTTATCTTTAACTAGCATCGTTATTATGGAAAATCAAGCCCCTTAGGATCGATGGAAGAAGCCTTGAAAAATGATACAATTCGTGGATATCTTACATCAGCTCAAGCTCTGGCTGATTATGCAGAGATATTGATTTACATAACGGAAAAATTATCTGCCCACAATTCTCCCATTATTGTCATTGGAGGATCATACGGAGGAAGTAAGAATTCATCATTCATTTCCATGTACGTTGTTATTTAATCGAGTAGGTGCATGTTCGTCGTTCTTGATTTTTCATTACAGATGCATACTTATCAACGACAAAACGTACAAATTTTCGTTAAATCATTACATGACCTTTACATATCTAACTTTATAATAAAGCTAAATATCGTATCCCAACTTGCGACAGTGCCTGAAACATTTTCACAAGGGACACTCGACAATATTATAACTAAGTTATGATGTGCTTTCTGTCCTAAGAAGTGACTTCATAACTATAATGACACGTCGATGACCAAATTGTTATCCAGGTTATAAGTTAAGGGCTAATTCTGTAATTTATTTATTTATTTGGGTGTATGTAACAAATATATTTGACATATTTGCAGTGCTTGCTTCATGGTTTAGGCTCAAGTATCCACACATTGCTCTTGGTGCTTTGGCCTCATCAGCACCTATTCTTTATTTTGATGACATAACTCCACAAAATGGATATTTCTCAATTGTAACCAAGGATTTTAAGGTAAGTAACAAAATTCACACATTTTCTGAAGTTCGTATCTATTTATATTTCCATAAAAACTTAAATACGTAAAATTCTCATATTAAGTGAAGACGATACTTGAACTCATACCTCCAGGTATTTGCAGGAAGTGAGCCAAACTTGTTATCAAACTATTCGAGAATCATGGTCTGAAATTGACAAAGTAGCTTCCAAGCCCCATGGCCTCTCTATTCTCAGTCAAAAATTCAAACTTTGCTCGTAAATTCTCTCTTTTATCCTTAATTTTTTCAATTGTTAAGAGCGTGCTTAAATTTTTTATTGCAATGAACAAGTAAATTTATAAAATAAATAAATAAACAATTTACTGACACTAAAAATAAATAGTAAAGTATTTTTATTTTTATTTTTACTTAAAAAGTAAAATATATTTCTATTTGTAATTGATCAGGCAATTAAAAAGTTCAAATCAGCTAACGTTTTATTTGGAGAGAATGTATTCTGGAGCTGCTCAATATAACCACCCACCGAATTATCCGGTTACACTCATATGCAATGGTATTGACGGTGCACCCAATGGAACGGACGTCATTGGCCGGATTTTCGCCGGTGTTGTCTCTTATAGAGGGAAACAGACATGCTATTATACAAATGCAACCGATTATACAATAGACACACGTCTGGGATGGAGATGGCAAGTGAGTTACATAGCTACATTACATTTAATCAATTTAAGTTCGATTACCTGGGTTTATTATTTTTCACTCTCTTCAACTTTCTATATGCAATTTAGAGTGTTTGATAGAGATTAAAATCGGATTAAAATTAAAAATTAACCGTTATTATTGACTTTTATTAGACAAATGGAACCCAATAACGGTTATATTTTCAATTTTAATTGGATTATGAGCTATACCGAACACGTCCTTAATTTGTTAGATGTTACCGTTTGTTTTCAAAATGTTTAACAAAGTTACTTTTTTTTTTTTAGTTTTAAGTAAAACCAAAAATGAAAAACTTAAAACTAAAAAAAATAAAATTTGAAAGTGGGGCTAAAAGTCCATTTGACAGGATTTCTATTTCGACTTTTATTTTTGTTTCTATTTCTTGTAAAAGAGTCTTTGGATGAATATTCAGGACTCGTTTGCTAGTAATTTCAAAAAGTAAAAAAAATGTTTTTTTAAGCTAAAAAAGGGTTTTTAATGTGTGTTAATAATTTTCTGAAAATATTTTGCCTAATTAGAAGAGTTTTTAATAAAAGCCTTAATAAATTCTTTTATAAAGGGATTAATAGCAGAAAACCCTATATAAATGTTTCCATTTGCAATATACCACACTACCATCAAAATCCGTTAAATTTACAGTTAAAAATAATAAAAAATGTCAAAATTAAAAAGGAATAATTGTAATTTCAGTACTCAATTTTTTTTATTTTTTTACAAATTAAATGCAAATATTTTATGTGTCATCTATAATTCCAAATCTTTAAAATATTATTTTCCACTTTGGGGAAGAGATGAGGGTGGTGGAGTGAAAAATAAAGTTTTAAAGATTTGAGATTATAGATGGCACATTTAAAAAAATTGGATTTAATTTGTAAAAAATAAAAAGTTTTGAGGATTGAAATTGTAATTATTCATTTTTAATTTTGACATTTTTTTACTATTTTTAACGGCAAATCTGACGGATCTTGACGATGTGAGTGTTTTCACACAAAAGATTTGAAATATGGGAGTTTTCTGCGATTTTCAATATCGCAAATAGAAACGTTTCTAGGTTTTTTTTAATCATTTATAAAAAGTGAACGTAAAAGCAGAAATCTCGTCAAAGAGATATTTATGTCAGCGTCCTCTAGAAGACTTGTGAAATTGGCCTAACTTAGTCCTTGTTTGACAGTCATTATTTGAAAATTCTTTTTCTACATACTTATTTTTAATCACACATTCACACACTTCTGCACATAAACTCAAAATTTTTTTCTCTACTTTCTAACCACTCATTCTACTAAAATCATTATTCAAAACTTTATTTTAACAAAATAATAATTCTCCAACAGAGGCTTAACAATCAAAAGTAATAGTTTTTCTTCATTTTTAACTTTCTAAGCTTAGTCGGATATGCTTTGAGTTAGAAAATTCTATTACATCTTTAACCCTATATTCCAAATATGACACTTGTCTTCTATCCAATGACTTTTGATAAGTAGAGAAATTTATGCTTCTTTAGTTGTCATTAGCTTGAACACGTGAGAAAAATCCATATAATTTAATTATAATTGGTTCGAAATTGTGGTTTGGTTTTTAGACATGTAGTGAAATGGTGATACCTATTGGTATCGGATCGAATGATACTATGTTTCCTTCGGCGCCTTTCGATCTGTCACAATTTATTGAAGACTGCAAGAGCTTGTACGGTGTCTCACCTCGACCACATTGGGTCACGACTTATTATGGAGGCCATGTATGTTATGTTATTTATATTTTTATCCTCAATTTCTATAGTAATTATGTTTTCAGCCTTTTCTTGAAATTATATTCACTTCTAATGATACTAACAATATTACAATATGCAGAATATTAAATTGGTTCTCCATCGATTTGCGAGCAACATAATTTTCTCCAATGGTCTGAGAGATCCATACAGCAGTGGAGGGTAATCGACAATATATTGTGACAAAATTCTTATTATTTTAGATATTTTATTTCAATTTTATAACCTTAGTTTGTCGGATTCATTTTGAATGACAAATTATAGGGTGCTAGAGGACACATCGAAAAGCGTTGTGGCCATTTACACGATTAATGGTACGTATTGAATTCAATAGACTCTAAATTTTGAATAGAATTAGAATCATTATAAACTAACAGGATAAAGAAAATATTCAAAGTAGTCGTTATCGAAAAGTGAAAATTGAGCTATTTTTTTTTTTTTTTTTAAATTTAATTTTACAGGGTCTCATTGCTTGGACATACGTTCAGCACAACCAAGTGATCCAGAGTGGTTGGTCATGCAACGCAAAAAAGAGATCAAAATTATTAAAGGATGGATTACAAAGTATTATGCTGATCTTTTAAGCTTAAAGAAGTAGAATATTTACTTAAGTTTTCATTAAATAAAGAGCCTGCAGCTCTTTTAAGATTTGATCATTTTCGTTAATTGGTGGCGTAAGGCCAATACATGATATGACACTAATGGTTGACATCAACAACCCTAAGTACACTATGAAGAAGGACCAAGAAAGTTGAATTGCAATGCATTAAGGTTTTTACTTTTTTTACACAAAAATACACATATATGCTCATCTATCTAAAAAATAATAATTTTGCTACGTTTACATCAAGTTTGATATTATTGTGAGGTGGCGTTTTTTATACATTAATTTTAACAACACTTTAAATAATCAATAACAGATTTTAACACATCTTGAAATATAAAATTTATTGCACACAGTGTGTACGAAGTATTAGAATTTTAGGGTACTATAACGATTGAAATGTGTGAATTGAAAAGGTCTCGAATATGTGCAACTCTTCAATGCAAATGGTGCATATTAAGAGTTGTTTCGAATGAATGTGACTTTTTGATAAGGTGCAATTTAAATCATTAACCAATGTGGTCACCCATAGTACAACCATGTGTGCTCTTTATGTAGGGAATAGGAGCAACACACCTTGTAAGTTCTTTTTAAGCTTATCCAATATATTTATTTGTACTCGAGCATGTTTAGCATAATATAAATCATAATTTAATTTAGTCAATATATAATTTTTATTCACACATTTATGGGAACCACAATTAAACTATTCACACTGAAAAGTCAAGCAACATTAAAGATTAGCAAGGATCTAAACCCAAAAAATAAAGTACAGTCGCAACCCTGAAGGTTCGGCAACTGCTTCCAACGCTTATTCCCATGTTGAGCATCCATTTGTAAATGTATAAAACTCGATTGCACTATAAAGCCAAAAATGGCAGCAAAGATACAATAGATTCCATATATTACAAAGATCAAGTCACGGAAAGATTTATCTTCAAAGAAAACTCGAGATCGAAACATTAGCCACCAAGAATCCCAACAAAATACTAAGACCCTTTACAAAAATGTACAGCCCAAAAGAATCCCACAAATTCTCCACTCATTATCAACATTATTTTTTAATTAGCATGACTTATCTTGTCAATTATTCTCTAATTGAGTTGAAATTACGATCATGCTACCGAGTCAAATACCTTCACATAATCCTTAACATAATGTCAAATGACATCGTATCATTGGACAATTTAAAAACAGACAACTTTTTCTTTCAATTATCTACCGTCACAAACACATATGTCAACTTTTATGTCATTTTTCATAATCCTTTGAAATTATATTTAAATTCAGTGATGAGTACAGCCAAAAGATCAATGCTGAGTGTAACGTGAAAACGGAGAAATACGTGTAATTGTCGGTTGTTAACCGGAAGCTTCTTTCAACAATTAACGTTGAATGGTACAGCCTAAGAGTGGTGGTTATTATGTTATGTCTTCATTTGCCGATCAATTTATAGATGATTTATAAATTTAATCAAAATTAAATATTAATTTTAATGATATATTTATATTATTCACGTTTTTATTTAGATTTGTTATCATTTCTCTTTATAAATAAATTATAAATTTTGCCAAACTGAGCCTAAACTAAATTGACGATTCTCTTTAATACTGGAATTAATTTTGAATCATTTGGTGAAATAGTGATATTTTATTTAAGAAAAACGATAATCTCTTTTTTTTAAATATAAATTATTTATAAAGAAATTTCTTTAACCTCAACCAAAGGAGCTAATTAATTCCATAAGAACTTAAGATACGAATGTTAAGTGGAGCGAACTGTTTAACGACTAGCTAGTCAGCTTGTGCTAAAGGCCGATAACGGACTCGAGTTGAGCAACAATTTTCTCATGTGAAGTACTAGCCAGCCCATCATAATAAATAAAAGGGAAAATTAGGTCTAGTACGGCCTCGAAATTGATTAATGCACCTGACCTTTTAACTTTTTCTTCGTACATAGTAATTACTGTAAAACAAAGAAATATATTTTAGCCTTAGAGTCCGTTTGATTTGGAGGAATTTTCTATGGAAATAGGAAAATATTACCACAACTATGGTATGTAATGATGTGCCGGATCTTTCGTTTCGAGACGTTTTTCTAAGGGTTCTTGTTGCATGGAGCAGAATCTATGACTTTATACTGAAACTCATTTATTATAGTAACACATCTAGTTGTCAAGGTCGAGATTTATATTATTTGTACATGTTCAAAGCTATTGCAAGTTGAAACATGATTTAGCTAAACTTTAAAAATAACTCTCTAAGTAACCTTTTCTTCTATAACTTTATTGAACAAGGTTCTTCTTGTTCACTTGTTTCAATAGTAAATTAGTTGTTACTTTTATATTAAATAACTTTAGTGATGTACTACTGGTGTTTTGTCACTTTTTTTTTCATGTTTGTAGTTTTTTTAACTTTTTGTCACTTTTCTTGAATTCACGTCACTTTTTTAGTGTTTGCCACTCTTTTCTATCACATTTTTTTATTGTTAGTTACTTTTTATTTAATTTCTGTCACTTTTTTGGTGACAAATATCACTTTGTAATAAAAGTGACATTGTATTTGAATTCATGTTACTTTTTTTGAGTTTGTGTCACTTTTTTTTTAATTTTGTTAAATTATTTTTAGTTTGTGTCACTTTTTTAAAAAAAAAAAGTTACAATTTTTATATAAAAAAGTGACATTGTGTCACTTTTTCATTTTACACAGTATTTTTTACTTCCTAAAAACCTTCCATATGATTTTTCAAAACATCTTTAATTTTAAGGGTATTTTTGAGAGAGTGTCACTTTTTTAAGTTTGTGTCACTTTTTTGAGTTTGTATCACCTTTTGAGAGTGTGTCACTTTTTTTAGTTTTTTCACTTTTTTTGAGTTTGCGTTATTTTTTTTAGTTTTTTCACTTTTTTTGAGTTTGCGTCATTTTTTTGAGTTTATATCACTTTCGACAGTGTCACTTTTTTTTTTTTTTTGTCGTTTTTTTGAGTTTGTGTCATTTTTTTTTTAAAGTAAAAAATTAACAATTTTTATAAAAAAAAATGACATTATGTTACTTTTTTTATTTTACACAGTATTTTTTACTTCCAAAAAATCTTTCATATGATTTTAAGGATATTTTTGTAAGTACCCCTAAATAAAATGCTACATCCATCCCATTTATATAGACTTGTTTTGTTTTTACACGAATTAATAATATTATTTAATATTATTGGAAAAACAATTTTTACAAAAAAACTTTTTCTAGTTTTTAATTATTAATAACTAGTAGTAAATTATTATTGGAAATAGTAAAGAAATATGGTCTCTGACAGGGGCGGACCCACATGGGGTCAGATGACCCCACAATTTTATTTTTTATTTTTTGAGTTTTTTTTTAACCTAAACATTTTTGAAATCTCATTTTTGACCCCACAAGAAAATTGGTCTCGATCCGCCCCTGGTCTTTGAGGACTGTTCCGGCGACCGGTCCTTACACTATTCTTCTCCGGCAACCATTTCAACGACTGCTCTGATTTCGACAATTATTCCAACTCCGGCAATATTCGGACGACAACTCCACCATAATTTTTTTTTTACAGTTGACATGATTTTTGACATTTTGATTGTTATTTGTGACTAGTGACATAAAATGTGACATGTAAAATTTACAGATATTAAAAACTAGAAATCACACCCCCATCATCCACCTATCCCACCCCTACATTGCAAAAAAAAATTCAAAAATTCAAAATATCAAATCTCTAACGTATCATCGGTGATTAATTGTGATCATATTTGTGATTGCCTGTGACCAAGTCAATCTTAATTGTGACGGTATGTGATCAAGTCACAATTAACACAGAATTAGTTACAACGAGTCATAATCGATTACAATCAACACATAATTAGTCACAACAAGTCACAATTAACACATAATTAGTCACAACGAGTCACGATACACACATATTTGATCACAAATGATCACCACAAACAAATCTGCTTACACCACGAACAAGTATCATAATCCACCACCGTCATTACCACCACGACCTCCATTGCACCACCACTACCACCTTCAACTCAAATTTACGACCAACACCATCAAGAAA
Organism: Fraxinus excelsior; assembly: GCA_019097785.1. Taxonomy (NCBI): domain Eukaryota; kingdom Viridiplantae; phylum Streptophyta; class Magnoliopsida; order Lamiales; family Oleaceae; genus Fraxinus; species Fraxinus excelsior. The sequence goes on from CM032629.1 coordinate 33,380,797, forward strand.
ATCAAGAAGACCAACCTCGATCAAACATAGACAAAATGTGGTGGCAATTAACTTATATCAGGTGATAATTATGGTTTTAACAATTATAATTAATAAAAATTTTAATTAAAACTATTTTACCATTCCTGGGTCAAACCCCATCCCAGGTATCATCATTCAGTCCCCATTTTCTTCCGTCAAATTTGATATTTCCAGCAACGTCTGCCTGCAAATCTTATCTACTATAGCTGATACTTTCTCCGAGTTACCCGCCTTCGGTTCCTGCGCCGAAGCCGCAAATTTTGGTATGAAATTTGATGGGTTTTCAAAATGGATTATGGAGATTATACTCCGTTTAGAGAGTCGAGAGAGGATTTGAGAAATGAGTCGAGATTATACTGAACTCGATGTAGCAGGTGGGGCCACGACACTTGGGCTCGACATTTGACTCTACCACGGTAGAATTAACAGTGCCGTTGGCGGCCAGGCAGGGCCGGTTTTGCATAGAGGCCATGGCCTCGGGCCCAAAATTGGAGGGGCCTCATTTCTGGCCGCCCTTTTTTTTTTAACCTAACTCAACAAAATCTACGAAGGCAACGACGATTCACTTCCGTCTGAGTCGCATCCGGCGTCCTCCAAGATCCAAGTCATACCGTCTCAATGTTTTGTCTCGCATAGTAAAAATCACAACTTTTGGCCTTCCAATCAGTTTCGGTCCTTCTCTTCTGGTAAATTTGCATTTTTTTTTCATATATCTATTTTAAGTTGAAAGATATTGTTCTTTAGTTAATTGGATTATTGAATTGGAGTGAATAAATTGAACATTAATGATGAATGTATCATAATGGAGTGGTTTTTGTTTTATTTTATTGGGTAGGGAAATGGGTTTGTGAGAAAAGTTCTTTTTTGTTGGGATATGTTACTCTGTTAATGGGTTTTGTTACTGTGCTAATCGAGGTTAATTGATTATTGGGAGGTAGTTTTGAGTTATTTGAAAAATAGTTTATGTAATTACTGGCAGAAAGTTTGGAATGAAGGTGAGACCCAATAGAAGGGCTTTGAGTTCGATCAATCAGAATTTAGTGGGAGTTCATTCTCGTCCATATCCTCGTGTTGTTAACAAGAGAGGCTTATCGGAGTAAATCTCGACTCTTTAATTTAACATGCTTCATGTCTTTTTTTTTTATTTCTTCCGAATACTTTTGAAGAGGAAAATAATTGGGTCATATTTTTCTGGTTACACAGAAGCGGCAAAACAAATAGCATTTGTGATAAGAATCTTCCAATTCAAGAACATGGGCACAAGGTTTGATTTGTGAAATAATTTACTTTTATCAATAAAAGTTTCTTCTTTCAAGTTTTGATTTTTGTCATAGACCCCAACTTTCTGTTTTCACTAACCAGAATTATTTAATTTATATAGGAAATATGCTGCACAAATGTCAATCTTGCAGCAACCCTGTCAAGAGGTATTAGCTCTATTTCTCAAGGAAATTTTCCCATGAATGGATACAGGATTAATACTTTTTTTTCCATAATTGAATTCTAATAGGAAGTAAAGAAGCCAATTTTTAGTTGAGTTGTGGACTCGTAACAACATGTTCTATAGCTTAACTTTGAAAAAATGGTTGAAAAAATGCTGGAATTGAGCTTCATGGTTGAAAAAATAGCTTAACTTGTAACAAGAAGTTCCACATGGGTACATAATGATAGTTTGATTGGTATATCAGTTCAAATTGTAACCTAATGATGGAAACTTGAGTAAATCAGAATTGAGCATTTTCGTATAGTGATTTTGGATATCCCTTTTCATACAATGATTTGAAAATGGTAAATTTCATAGCTTAAGACATTGTATTGGTATCATAGTTAATATGAAATTTTGTTTTTAGGCTTGTGAGATGTGATGGTGAGATTCTTAACGGTGTGATTCTATAATTTTCGTCAAAATCCTACTTCTCAAGTAAGCAACTGTTTGCCCTAATTTGATATTGAATATATTGACAATGTTTGAAGCCTTGTCGATTTATATAATTGTGGCATGGTCGGCTTATATGAATGATTAATGTTTTTGCCTCTAAAATAGCAAGACGAATAGTATTTAATTGATTGTTTGAACTCTTGCCGGTTTTGTTATTTTATAATATAAATATTTTGTTATTTATATTTTTTTGTTTTCTACGGTTTAGTTTTAAGTTAGCAATATGTTGCATAATATACTGTTAAATTTTGTATTTACGTTGATTCTGAGGGGCCCAATTTTCGGAGTTCGCCTCAGGCCCCGAAAATCACAGGACCGGCCCTGCGGCCAGGCCATGGAATTCAACGACATCGTTACTTCCTGGAGGTGAAAAGAAGCTATGGAGGTGGTGGCGGTCACCATACGAGCAACGACGCAGGCATAGCGCTGCGATGATCTCGTTGCTCGCACCGCGAAAGGCTATGGGGCTGGTGTTGGGCGACGCAAGTGGCTGTCACATAGTTGATGTGCAAGGGTGGCGCAGGCAAAGCAGGCGAGGGTGTGTGGGAGAGATAGCGGTGTCGAAGAGAGTGTGCGATAAGGGGAGAGGGAAAGGGTGAATAGAGACTTTCTGGGTTTGGGAATGAACGGGGGATGTAGATTTAAAATTTTATTAATTACAATTAATAATCTTATTTACTATTTGATTTTTTGAATTGTAAACTTAATCCCTTATTTTTGAATTGTAATTGTTTAAAAAAAAAAGAATTTTAGGTAATTTTCTTATTATAGTATCTATAAACTAAATAACTATTTGGAAACGTGATTAAGACAGGTAGGTAGATCCACATTTCAACTATATTGAAATTGACAGTTTAAATGATAACAAAGTAAGAATTAAAATAAAATGATAACAAAGTAAGAATTAAAATAAAAGTATTTCATTTTCAATCTGTGTTTTTCTTTTATAGAGTTCTTCTTTTTTAAAAATTTATGTATATGTTATTTTTATTTTAATTGTTGCTGTAATTTTTCATTTTCCTTTTTTCGGAAACGAATGAGCTTATAAAATAAAAATGAGTTCAATGAACGATGAATTTTGAAAAATAGGGTGTCGAATAGGGGGCATAATTTAATATATATATATATTTGTTTTTTGTTTTTTTTTTTTTTTTGACATTCTAAGGTAGATAGTTTTTAAAAAGTTTTTTAATGTGTTTTTTTTAATGATAATGATCATGCCTCGTATAAAAAATAATATCTAAATGCAACGTGCCTGGATACAAAGTACAATGTAATCCCACAAATTTCAAACTTCTGTTGTCATCGGCTGTCTCTCTCTCTCTCACATACACGTTCTTGATTCTTTCAAAATTCTCAGAAACACAAAAATATATATAACACGCGTATATATTAGATCCCTATGTAATATCGCATATTTATGTGTGCATGTATAGAAATAATTTATTAAATTGCTTGGAGTAAAAGGAAAAACAAGATATTCACAAGGAAATGTCACCGGAGAAAGTGGCGGTGGCGGTGGTGTTAGTGGTGGTGGCGGAGATGGTGCTGGGCGAAGGAGGGAAAAGCCTGACGTGGAATCTGCAGAGAGCGAGTCACGACGGGGTGGAGCTGAATCAACTCAGGGACCGTGATCGGGTCCGACACGGCAGAATCTTGCAGCAAAAACCTTCTGGAGTCGTCGATTTTGACGTTGAAGGCACCTATGATCCATTTGTTGTTGGGTAAATTTGTGTATATATATATATATACTTTTTTTGTAATTATATATGTATATGTATTTTGTTTAAGCATAGCAACAATTATAATTTATTCACCTGAATTCCAGCCCAAATCTTACCCATTGATTAATTTTTACATATTTAAGCACATAGGATTTTAGGCATGGCTCGTTTCTTGAATTTCAACTACAAGTTTGAGCTTTATATGGCTGAAATTGCTTCTTTGCAGCATTTTGATTATCTCCATACACTGAACTGTTTTCTTATTGATATAATTGAAAATTACTTCCATGCCATCGAGTGTTTTTAAAGTTTCAACTTTTTATACTGTTTACTGAATTTTGGATCATATCTTGAACCTTATTGTGTTAAAAGTATTTGAATAATCTATTTCAATTTGATATGTCCATGGTATAAACCAATATGGGATAAATTAAAAGATTTCAATGCTTCATATGACTGAATTGGAAAATATGTAACAAAGGGACACCATTGTATGGTACCATGGATAAAATTTTAGCTTATTTTATTCTTTAATGATATTCAATACCGACCCAACAAACATTGAATGAGGGCATCGGCATTTCTTGAATTATGTTTTTATTAAAACTGTGCCTTTTGATTCACGTTATGAGATTTTACATAGTTTTATATTGACTGGTAACCTACTACTACCCTCCTCCTTTACCCAAGCTTAAAAATAGCTTTGAAAAATATATATGCAGTGTTAAAAAAATACACCCTGGAAATAGTCAAGCTGGTTTGGGTGCTTAAATGGACTGGTTTTGCTAACGATCAGAATGGAATGGCAAAAAAATAATTCATGTAGCCTACCCTAAATTAATTGGGGATAAGGTTTAGTTTAGTTTATTGTTGTTGTTATTTGGTAATATCGTGCAAATTGATGTAAGGGACAATGGTTTTGAATGAATTGAAACTCACTGCATCATAGCCCTTGTTCCCTAGGCTATACTATACAAAAGTTCAACTAGGGACTCCTCCAAAAGAATTCTATGTGCAGATAGATACGGGAAGTGATGTCTTATGGGTCAGTTGCAATTCTTGTAATGGTTGCCCTACATCCACCGGACTTCAAGTAAATCCAAAAATCTTGATGAATTTTTTTTTATCTTTTTCATTTTAATTTCCTTTTTGTTTTGGAGCATCAAATCACCAGATATCATATTAGCAGATTAAGCTCGAGTTATTTGATCCGTCCAGCTCATCGACAGCTTCACCCCTCTCATGCTCCGATCAAAGGTGTGCTTTGGGAGCGCAGACTTCCGAGTCAGGATGTTCAGCTCAGAATCAATGTGGATACACATTCCAGTATGGGGATGGTAGTGGAACATCAGGTTATTACGTGTCAGATTTAATGTATTTCGACAAGAATGTTGGGAATCCTTTAACTTCAAATTCTTCTGCTCCTGTTATTTTCGGGTGAGTTCTTATCGGTATGTTATACTATTGTTTTTCATATGTATTCGTATTTTTTATCAACCTACTTGCATTTCCCGGGATTGTTTTGATACAGTTGTAGCACATCGCAGACGGGGGATCTTACCAAGTCAGATAGGGCAGTTGATGGTATATTTGGTTTTGGGCAGCAGGGCTTATCTGTAATTTCACAACTATCTTCAATTGGTGTCACCCCAAATGCATTCTCTCACTGCTTGAAAGGCGGCAACCGTGGTGGTGGCATATTGGTGCTTGGTCCGGTCGTTGAGCCAAACATAGTTTACACTCCACTTGTCCCGTTACAGTATTTACTCCTCTGCTCTACAATTTTCATTACCTGTCTAATGTTAGATATTCTTTTGCCGATTGTTTCATCTTACCATCTCGTAAAAACTGAGGTCTTGAAAATTAGGTTTTTTTTTATATATATTATTAATAATTCACAGTGAATGGTTGTACGAATTTGAGTTAGTTTATTGGGGATAACTGGATTCTTGATTCACTATTATTTGAACTCCATCTTTTGGCATTTTCAGATTCAGGTGAAGCCAACAACATATCACTGTGCTTCATATTTATTTTATTTTCTATTTCTTTTGATGATTGTTTATTGTGAATCCTTTTGACTCACGTGCCTTCACTCAGGCCTAAAAAAAGGAGAAACAAAGAATCAGTATTGATTTCCAATATCCTGCATTAGTTGATTATTTTGGCCTAAAACCAATGTAATAAAAAGAAGCAGAGAAGTCAGTCCTAGGAGCTTCTATTTTTGGCTGTGAATTTCTCCTCATTGAAGGAGATGTACCAGTTTTCGTTTGTCCTACAATATACACTCACTGTACCTGTTTTGTTAAAAAACGAAACATTAAAAATTAAAATTTTAGGTTATTGATATAAGATTTCGAGTCTTAGGATATTAATTTGCAAACTGATTACTTTCGATGTCTTACGACATTTTTGGACTAAAATTTAGACAAATTTGATTGTTTTCTGTTAATTCCATCAGATTGGTTATACTCGTTTGATCAACTTGTCCTAGCTTAATTTTTTGAAGTTACATATTAAAGTATCCAACTTACGATGTCTATTAATTCTTACTGAGGCTCTGTCGACTAAACCGAACATTTTGAGCCGAGTTCATTGGTCGAAACCAGCTTCTTCTTGTACTCCCTGGATATATAGCAATTGAACGTGAATAGTTTAATTATACCTTTTCTTGTTGGATCACAATTTTGGATGATCTAGAGAAAGTTAGCCAGTGCCAGGAAAAAGTAGTACTTACGAGTAACTTTAAGCTTAGTTGAACAAATGTTCAAGCTTGAAGTTAAATTTAAATGATGTATTTTGCCAAACATGTTAGCCCAAAAAAACCTGTAAAAGTAGCTTTTAAAAAACTTATTTTGTTAAAAAGTCTTTAATTACTTTTATAAGTACTTTCACTTCTCTCTATTAGCCAAACTTGCTCTAGTCCTGCATATAGGGCTTTCTGGTTCTTTTTTGTTTCTTCATCATATTTGTATTTGATCTCTCCTTATAACTTTCAAATAATGCTATATCCATCAGCTGAAATGGTATTTATAAATTAGGTACACAGTGCATGTTTGGTAAATGCAGTACTCGAGAAGACTTCATTCTCTTGACTGTATAATCAACAAGATTTTAGCATTTCTTTCTTCCTTAATGTTGTCCAGTTCTATGCTCCATTTTGAACCATTCTTTCCAAATTTTTCAGGCCACATTACAATGTAAATTTGCAGAGTATCTCTATTAAAGGCCAGACATTACCCATTGATCCAACAGTTTTTGCAACATCAGACACCCAAGGTACAATAATTGATTCTGGAACAACTTTGGCATACCTTGCAGATGAGGCTTATGATCCTTTTGTTACCGCAGTAAGTTGCCAGGGAAGAATTTGAGTTAACGGACACAAAATGATCAATTTTTTCACTTTCAAGTATTTTGATTGGCAATCTTTCTGTGTAGATTACACAGGCTGTTTCACAATTTGTCCACCCCATACTTTCCAAGGGAAACCAGTGTTACGTAATCACCTCCAGGTTTTCTTCTGGAATGGAATATCAAAGTTACTTTTTTTGTAATCAGTAATTTATTGATAATTTGCTATTTAAATTTTCTTCAGTGTTTCAGAGATATTTCCTTCAGTTAATTTAAACTTTGCTGGTGGTGCATCAATGATTCTCAAGCCTGAGGATTACCTTGTACAGCAGAACTCTATTGTAAGTTTACATTTCATATCTATACTTGTATTATTGTGATTTTGGTTGGGATTTGATGAAATTTTGCTCTTCGTTATCTGAACCAAATGAGCTTAATGAGTGTATTTAGGAATTTTAGATGTGCTTTATTACTAGGAATTGTTTCGTTAGTGTGCATTTCTTATTTTATCAACTTCTGAATCATCAAGATAGTACTTCGTCTTCATTGCTTGCGCAGAGTGATGCTGCAGTATGGTGCATGGGCTTTCAGAAAAATACGGGACAGGGGATTACAATTTTAGGAGGTACGAGTATTAAGCGAAACTAATTCTACATGCAAACACATTTTGCCCCTTTTTGGTTTAGATAAAAATCCGATTTTTATTTTGATTCAAATTTATGGTCCCATGAAATGTGTGGTTAAAATTAATTATTGAGTTTGACTTAGGTTTTAATTAATTTTTTTAGCTGAACCAAATAGGGTTGCTTCATGTGCATGCATGCACCCACCCACATTGCAAGTTGGCACGGGATTTTTATGCTATTTGTCTTTTGTCTTTCATTATCTTTTACAGATCTCGTTCTTAAAGATAAGATTGTTGTATATGATCTGACTGGTCAACGGATTGGATGGGCAAATTACGACTGTAAGTTTCATTTTCACTTTTCCAATTTGCAGCACGGTTTCTTTGTATAGCAAATGAACTTTCAGGGGTTTAGTAATTCTTGATGCTTACTGACATAATGTACTTGAATTTTTTTCCTTCAGGTTCATTGTCTGTAAATGTGTCTGAAACTACCAGTACTGGTAATACCGAACTTTTCAATACTGCACAACTTGACAACAGTTCAATGCGCATTGATCGTTGCAAACTGATGAAAAACAGCATCCTGGCTTTCTTGTTGCAAATAGCAATCTTTTGTGTTTTTACAATTTTTATGACACACGGGGAATGAATCGGAAAAGTGTATGATACTTTTCAAGTTCCCTGTCGGATATTCATCTGTAGAAGTCGAGAGGAGTGCGTACGAAAAGTATCATTCAATGTACAATAGTCGTATATTATGATCCTGTGTAAAGAACCCGAGTTTTGTAAAGGATACATGTCATACAAGTAGAAGAATTCACTTCACAAGTATTTGAAAAGGCAAAAGCAATAATTTCATTTCAGCAATCAAAACGAGCCACAGCTTGCTGGAAGTTTTGGATTAAGCCAGAAGCTTATGCTCATCAAAGTACTAGTGTGAGAGAGGAGGAAAACCTATAAAACTTTTAGCCAAGGCTAAGTATTCAGCGACAAAAAAACATGTCTCATTCAGCAATAAAACATTACATCTTTGACGTTATCTTTAATAACAGGCAATGGGCGGACCTCTGCATTCCTCTCTCTTGTGGTGTTGCCGGCTCCAGATGAGGATCCGCTCTCCGAAGTGTCAACACCCTCGATATAATAGCGAGCACGGAATGCAGCTAAATGTGCGTAGTAAGCAGGCGGAACTGCATAGGTAACCAGACATTCTTTAGCATTCGGAAAACCAAAATATACTACGTCATAGAGTGCGCTTGGCTAAGCTTGAAAAGTTCGCAAATAAATAAATTTGTTGATAAATACTTTAAATTAGATTGAACCTTTTTTTTAAAAATTTAAAATTCAGACAAAATTAACTTATCCTGACAAGTTCAGAAATGAAATCAAACTTATTTTTTACTTGTGTTTAAGCTTAGTGCTAATAATGCTCAAGAGTAATGTTATTCATCCCCGGTGTGTTTACAAACACAGTCTAAATGATAGGTTAAAATGAAATGACTTATTTAATTTCACCTATCATTTAATGTCACATTAACGCCGCCTAGACTGTGTTTGTAACCCCAGTGGGGATGAATAGTATTACTCAATGCTCAAAGATGATAGAGTAGAGTGCAATCAGTATATGCAAAGACTGACCTATAGAAACTGATCTAGTACACCTGGCATACCTGAAAGGAAAAGGTTTCCAATTATGAATATATAAAGCAGCCTCAGGCAAACATATATTCATAAAAAGTGAAATAAAAATACAAGTTCGAGGGAGGATAGTTTACGTATAACACAAGTTGTTGGTTAGCGTTTGTAAAGCATCTGCACTAAATCTGTTCTCATCATGCAACACATGGTAATGTGTTGGACGGCTAGTTCCCTGATAGGAAATGCAAAAACCGATTAGAATTATAAAGCAAAATATCCTACTTAAGAACAGGTGCCACTTATCTAAACAATACTGAATGGAAATCAAATTTACTTGAATCCCAGCATGACTGCAAAGGAAGAAGTCAAATTCGCTGGGGTGACATATCTTAGTGTCAACAACGGTACCTGTTCATACAAGCGTAGAATGTGGTTACATAGGGGAACTACTTGCATGAAAATATATGAAGGTCCTATACAAAAGAAGGCAAAATATATGCAAAACCTGGCAAAATGTTGCCACTCCTGTCTGTCGTATAACGATCTCCATGATTAGCGGGGAAGAGACGTGTGTGGTGTCTCTTTTGCACGACTACAAGCGTGATCGGTGGTAGATAATTTTCTTCTATCGAAATACAAGCCTAAGAAAGTCATTTTGTTTATGTAAGCTACATATACTTCATAGATGGAAACTGAATCATATTCAAGATAAAATAAATCCACAAAATCACCAAAAATGAGTACCTTCCGTATTGCATCAATTTCATGGAAAAGAACTTGAGAAAATTGCCCCTCACTTACACCATCCCTATGATTTTTGCATTTATATTAGAATACGACCAGATAGAGGTGTAATAAGGTACATGAACTCTAATAAGGAATTGACCTGTAGAATATAATTCTGTGAGGCTTATGCCCTGTGGACTTGAAAAATGCAATCAAAAGTTCCCTGCAAGAAAATTCAAAGATGAGTGAAGGAAAGGGGAAATGCCGAGCAAACAATATTGCTTGTGGTTTTCTAACCTAACCATTCCACCATGAATTGTGCCTCTCTTAGGATCTGAACTTGTTTTATAAAGATCCTGTATTATTTCTTCCCTGTGTTTCTGGGAAGAAACCAAGCCTCTGAACTTGGTTACTTCTGGCCAATCCATTGAAGCCACCACCTGTAAATATAGATGACTCAGTTTTCTTTCTCCTGATTTCTTCTCTCTCAGTACACGTGTGTGTAATTGGGAAGGGGTGGGGATGCCAAAAGTCGCCAACCTACCGCTGCTATAGAAGGACTGGAATCCTCCCCGGGTTGAGGATGGGTAACATCAGCACCAAAGATGATGGTTGGGCGATCAGTCAGATAAGGAATCCTTTTAAGAACAGCCTGCTCCAGAACAGTGTTTCGCCCTCCAACCTATTTGAACAATGACAGATAAACATGGGAAAATGTAGGCAATAATTTTATGCTGGAAACCAAAAAAATTGGCTATAACAGTTCAGGACGCGGTGTCATAACAAACCTTCACATTGATCTTCAGAGATACATTTTCCATGTACTGTTTGCTATACTTTGATGCCTGCCTGGGCTGACAACATTGCGAGACAATCCCCAATTCAGTTTCACAAACTCGTTTGATTTTCCCTGAGACAAACAAATTACTTTTTTGAGAAACGATTCCCTCTTCGATAAAAATAGAATCCAGGAATAGTGCAGCTAACCATAGGACCCGCTGACATCAGGCAAAATGATAATGAGCAACTGCAGCTGTTTTCCTGTCTGCCTAGCTAGAGTTGTGGTAGACTGTGTGTGAATATCGATTAGTGACTTCTCGATCTGACCAGGATGGGCCGAACGAAATGGAACCAAAGGTCTTGGGTTAAATTCCTAAAAGCGAACACAATATAATCTGTCAGTGCCATCAAAGTTGCATCAATTGCAATCATGAATCAAACATTTACAAATCCATACCATTCCTTTACTGCAACACATGCTAATCAACTCATTGCAGAACCTGTTTAAATCTATGTTGGACCGTTGCGAGAAGTTGATGCATGTCCAAAACTCCACCTTTCCACCATTAATCATTTTCTTACAGCAACAAAACAGTAAATCCACAGGTGAACATACATACAAAAACATGCTAGCACAAGTAACCTTTAAACAATGTGACTAAAAAAATACACTCGGTTAGGAAAGCAGATTCACCTTGTCAATCATGTTCCACTGTCCTACCCTTGGATCAATCCGTGACTCCCGCCCAGTCTCATGGTACTTCAGCTGGCAGTCCAAAGTGGCAGCACACTTTAGAAAACAAAAGGTGAAACGATTCAAGAACACACAAAACAATCATAAATTATAGAAGTTACAGTGGGAGCCGGCAAAACTCGTGCTTCAATGGAAGTAAGCTCTGGCCTAACTTGAATTCCAAACTCTTTGCTCACAAGCATATCACCATTGTAATCGTTATAACTGACCGTCTGCAGGTAAATCACTATTAAATTAAGTAATACAGGGAAACAGAAACCAGATTACAGAGTCAATTTCATTTTAGAGACGCAAAATAATGTTCAGGCATATTCATATAGAAAAAACTGTGATCAATTTAACAAAACATGCATCCATGCCTCTTTTATGTTTTTCTCTCTGTCACGCGGACGTTGACAGGTAGCTCTCAAAAGTGCAGTAACTTGTTTTTCATTCAACTTCTTAGAGAACCTTTGGCCCTCAACAATTCTGCATAGCTGCAAAGGAAGAATGAGGAAGTTATAAGCTAAAACCACAATGAGCAGTGTCAAGAAACAGACAGACGGGAAGTCAGAAAATATGCATGTTGTAACAAGCTACCTCCATAGGAAAATATACAGGCTTAGTGTCACTGCCTGCTTGAATCGCAGGCAAGAATGGATACTTGAGCACAATATTGTACTTCTGGCGGAAGTATTGGGCCACTGATATTCTTGTCCCTGACTCGTCCAGCTGAAACCTAGTCAATTATAGAGAAGAAAGTCGACATGAAATACTTTAAGAAAAATATATTCGCAGATAAGAAATCAATTGAATGGCTTTGGCAGACAAGGCATATATATTAGGAACTTGCAATACGTCTCTCCCCTCAATGCTACATGACATACAGAAAGACAGAAGAAAGCAATTTACATCACATAATTCATGAGACCTGAACGTTACCATTATCTTAACATGCCAAGTAATATCAACAAACAAGAAAGCCAATCACAGTACACTTAGTAAGCAGCCTTGCTGGCTACCCAAAATATATTTCAAAGTACAAGAACAAAAAACACGCCAATAGAAACAGTAAATGAGCTTACATCAAGTTTTGAGTAGGTTCCGTCGACACGCCTGAAATTTTGTACCGTTTGACATGCTCCTGGTGGTCGAGCTGCACCTTAATGCCTTTTAATGCTTTTTTCACCTGAAAATGCACAAGACAGCAAGAAATTGGTTGCTGATCATGGAAATAAATAATTCAATATAACTATCTGCCAAACAAAACATGGAAAAAACTCCCAAGTACAGACTGCCTCAATAATTCTTCTTTTAACATGGAGATGTTTTGACCAGTTAAGCTATGGCACGCTAAAACTATAGATAATATAACTACCAACTCTCCCAATGCTACAAAATGTAGTTGGGGTAGAAAAGTTAAAATTAAAACCAGATAATAAAGAATACCTTAATACGATCTTGGTCAGACAAAGGCCTTGTTAGATCTCGATTGAAATACTTGACAATGTATTCAGAAACTAAAATAGGCTCATAAAATGCTCTGGCTGACATATCTGGAACATGGAAATATATGATTAAACTGAGGATGATCTCCATAAATGACAGAAGCCCGGCTTTAGAACTTCCACCAAACGAAGTAAGAAAAGATGTATAAATGAGAAAGGCATGTGTAGGACCACAGCAAAGTCAAAACTACACAAATGAACAATGAAAAATCTTGAAGTTATTACCAACGTTGAGAGACAAACCCATCTGGGTTGGGCGAAGACTTTGATAAAAACCTTTCCAATATTCTAACCCATCGCCAAGTTCCCCCATTTGGCCCAAGTCCGGGGAAAAGAATGACCTTCCGACGACTTCATAACTGCAATTAAATGACACAATGTTAAAATAGATTAATTCGAACACCGAATATCCGTCTGTAGACCAACGTGCACAAGAGTTAGAAACCTGTTGGATGGTTTCTCCCGAAGAACCAAATCTAGAGCTTGTATTGTTTCATGTGGGGCATCAAGTTGTCGAGCCTGTAAGAATTGTTGAAGATGGTGCAAGTCTGCTTTGGAAGCAAATTTAATAGAGACCTTATATTTCCGATCCTTCCTGCATTTATAGGAAGCAATTCAAACATATTGGATGTGACATCAAAATGAGGTGATTTATTGTACCAAAAAAAGGTAGTCTTCACACAATAAAATTTTTATGATGCGACTCAAGAACATAAAACTTTAATTCACAAAATTTTGTCAGACATCTTTATCAGTAATAGTTGCATTGAACATTACACTTGTAAGTTGATATTTTATATCAGAATTCACACCATGTTGATAACATGCAGAAATCAAAGATACTAATTCTTTCAAAGAACTTCAGCAAGAATAAGTTTCCATCATTTTTTAAAAGAAAAGTATCGTCCCTTACAAGAATTCAGATATTGACCAAAAAAAGACATCACTACGACAATATCACATAAAAGAGGGCACCAACCATCAGAATGATAAATTATGTTATGCAAGAATTAAGAACCTACCTTTTGCTATTGTCCTTGTCAACTAGAGTGACATCAAAGTCCTTTGAAGAGAAAGGCAGTTGCCCTGCAGCATAAGCATTCTTTCTTCCGTCAAAAACTAACATTCGCTTGCCTAGATGTGAGACGTGATAAGATTTAACCAACTGGCTCATAATATCCCGACAGTGTTTCTTAGAAGTCACCTCGGGAGTGATTGACACCTACATATACATGGTACAGCATAAATTTATACATATTTAATTAAATTAAAAATAAGAAAAATTACATTGTTCATTGCATCAAATCAAGTTACACAACAACCGCCTTATTTTATACATGCATTCTTACAATGAATTGTGGAAGTGATAGTAATTTCACTAGTTTTTACAGATGACAAGATGCTTAACAGGTTATACATTAATAACCTGTAGCCAGAAATCAACAGTTGCAAGTAAATAAAGTGTGCAGGTATACCACAAATAACCACCACCTAGTTAGAAGGATATAGGAAAAGATAACCAGCATAATTATTTACATTCGATATTTCCATCTTGGCAGCATTTAGAGTCGTCAATATATAGAGGTATGAAACAATAAACTACCAAACATTTGTAACCATATAGATACCAAGAAATGTGAGCAAGGTATAAATAATCAGCATTAAAACGGTATTGTTCATAACAGGGGTTCTGGGTCACATGTGCGCAATGTAATTCTTTTTATCAAAGTAACTTTTTAAGTTTGGGAATTCCACTTGCCAAAGGAGTTTTTCACCGTGTTTGGTGGCAATTTTTTTGTAAAAAACATTGCTTTGAATTGTGAATTTTCACATAATGTGTAACTAAAAAGTTGAAAAAAATTTGAATTTACGTGTTACAATAATTTAGCCCATGTGGCCTTTTTGGTAAAAACATTTTTTAAATAATGATCTTTTAGAGAATGTGCGGTTAAAAAGTGAAAAAGATTTGGGTTGACGTGTAAAATATTTTATTGCTTGAATATGTGGTTGTAAATGAATGTTGAAAAAAATGAGAGACAAACATGGACTTATTGTGTGAATATGTAGTTAAAAACGAGTATGTATAAAAAAATCTTTGAAAAAATGGAACACAAACAAGAGATTTATTTTGTTTATTACCCGTTTGAACCCCATTTTTTTTTTTTAACAAGAATGCATTTTGAAATAGTGATTTGATGGAAATTGTGTGATTAAAAAGTAAGAAAAAAAATTGATTTGCGTGTAATATTATTTTATTGGAGAATATGTGGTTGAAAAATATATTTTGAAAATAATGAAGATCAAACAAGAGCTTAATTTGAAAAAGAAAGAAAAAAAGAGGAGCATAATTTAAATTCTCGTACAATGTATGCCTTTTAATTAAGCCCCAGTTTGATGGCCTTTATTTCACAAAAATGTGTGTTCGGCAGAGATTCAAATCCGATTAAAATTGAAAATATAGCCGTTATTAGGTCACACTCGTCTAATAAAAGTCAACAATAACGGCTAATTTTTCAATTTTAATCCGATTTTAATCTCTAACAAACACCATCTATACTTTGAATATATTTTTTTTATTTTAGAATGTGCATTTAAAAAGTAAGAAATTTTTTGAATTTATGTGTAGAATATTTTATTGTGTAAATGTGTGACCGAAAATTAATATAAGAAATAAATTAAAGTAAAACAAATTAAATAGAATCAAACAATGGCTAAATTAGAGCTCAAAACTAACATGTTTGACCATCATTATTTGGAAAAAAAATTTACATATTTATTTTCAATCGTACATTCACATAATAAAATATTTTGTACTTAAAAGCTAAAAATTTTCTTTACATTCTAACCACATATTCTCCTAAAAATCACCTTTCAAAATTTTGTATTGCCCAAGTATTAGTTGCCAAACAAGAGCAAAAAAGTGAGTAAAACACTTAGGCCTTAGCCTATATCAAAATTTGAGATAAATTTTGCATAATTTTGCACCGAATTGAAAATATATCTAGTTTGTTACACCAAATGAATAGTATTCAATCATTTTCTTCACTTTTTTCATTCTTAAAAATTCATTTATCTGAAATACTATTTATTTAGCCCCTATTTTGTTGAGATCAAAATCATTTTTATTTTAGTAGATTTTGATAAAAGTTAATTAAAAAATTATGGGTCGCAAGAAACATGTAATTAAATTAATGGTTGAACTTAACTTAAAATTTTAATTTAATTTAATTCAAACCAAATGAGGGCTTAATTTACTACAACGTGTATTATTAAATAAATAATTACATTTTGTTAATGAAAATATTGAATTCATTTCTTGACTATTATTGTATAAAAAAAATATTGAATATTGAATATGTTAAAGAAAATATTAAATAATTACATTTAGTTAATAATTTTAAAACTTCTTGAATACTTTTATTCTAGTTCATTCCTTGGTTACCTGATTAAAATTTATTACAAATGTACATAATAATAATAGTATTAAAAAATAATAATATTTTTATTTTTATTATTAATAACTTAAGAATTAAAACTTTGTATGACAAAAAAATGGAAAACAAAAATCCTTACAACAATTTGGTGCAAAATGGAAAAAATGGCAAAAGTTATATTAACCATTTTGGTAAAAAGGTGCGGTGTTGGGTTGGAGATGGATTGCACCAAATTTTTAGCAATACGGTGAAATGGTGTAAGGGTCGGAGATGCTCTTACATCATAGTGACTCAGATCCCGATCAGCGACATCCACCAGAAAATGATTTGCCTTGACAATCATCCTAGTCCCAACTGTTCCAAACCCAGGCCTAGCCGGAAGCCTAGTGGCTTTGGAAGACGCCGGCGGCAACTGCTGTTGCTGCGATTGTACGGCCTCCATTGGCGGAGCCTGTTGTACCGGCTGAGCCACAGGATCCGAAGACGAAGCGGAGGGCTGAAGCGTGAGCTTCTGCTCAACTTCGCTGCTCAGTGACGAAACCGGCGCAGCAGGAGCTGGAGCCACCGGCTGAGAAGAAGGCTGAGGAGCATTATAAACTCCCGGGTGTAATGATCCACGGCCACGACCTGGACCTGGACCTCCGCCTCCGCCACGTCCAGTTGATGGCGATGGCTGACCTCGACCGCCACCGCCTCGTCCTCGTCCACGTCCACGCCCAGACATTGAAAGGTTTTTTTGAGAGAGATTCAGCAAAATTAACTGTTTGCAAAGGGAGTGGGTTTGAGCTACGTGCAAAGTGTGAGGAGGAGTGGGTGTGTCGATTCAGATTAACATTTTATAAAATAAGTATTTGGGAAATTTGCAGTCTCACTCCCGAAACATTGTCAATTAGGGTAACTGAATCCTCATTCAAGTTTATTCAATTCGCTCATGCATTTATGCCATTTTTTTTAACGCACTTCGATTCTTTTGAATGGAAATTAAAAAATTGTCTTTAACAAAATAATGTCATGTATACAAATAGTAGATTATCCACATACGATGTGGGTGAAATTACAATGACAATTAAATGCGCGGATAAGAAATTTATTTGATCTTATCATAAATGATCATCAATTATGTGGAAAATTAAAATTTACCATTTTAATTGATTTTGGAAAATTATAATGGATGAACTAGCATACTTCTATTTAAATTTGGACACATATAATTTAAGTGACTATCTATCGAAATTACATATGGTTTTTATTAAGGAGGACTTGCTCCAACATTAATTTTGAAATTCTAAAAAGATAGATAAATAAATAAATAATGGGGATCTAGGAACTTTCGTGTTA
This sequence comes from Fraxinus excelsior, assembly GCA_019097785.1. Classification (NCBI taxonomy): domain Eukaryota; kingdom Viridiplantae; phylum Streptophyta; class Magnoliopsida; order Lamiales; family Oleaceae; genus Fraxinus; species Fraxinus excelsior. The sequence goes on from CM032629.1 coordinate 33,398,620, forward strand.
AAATTAGGGACTTTGGTTGCAAATATCTCTTGGGTATTGTCAATTGACAGACAATTGCAGACATGCAGTGTACGGACGATATGTAGTGCCTGCACGAGAAGTAATTGGAGGAATTGAACTGCCCAAAAAGTGCAGCTTTCGAAGAAAGACAAATAGAACGTAACAATAATCAACCATTAATTAATAAAATTTTATCGTGAAATAATTTACAATCAGAAATAATAAATACTTCGTGATATTTTTTACGTGCAAAATATTTTATTATATGAATGTATGATTGAAAAGAATCATGTAATAAAATGTAATGTTATTCATTCTCATTGAGAGATACGAACACAGTCTATGTGGCAGTTAATATGTCATTAAATGATATGTGAAATTAAATAAGTCGTTTAATTTCACCTTTCATTTAACTTATCATTTAGAGTCACCTAAATTGTGTTTATATCCCCACTAGGGATGAATAACATTATTCTGTAATAAAAAAGATACTAAAACAATATACACGAAACATGAGCTTTACTCGATAATTGATGGATATAGTGAAATATGCCGTGGGGAAAATTACAAAGGTTGTTAATTATTTAAAACCAAAAATGTTTAATTTGTTCGATTGAAGAAAAAAAAATATTGATTTTGCAACGCATCACTCGTATGTTTTCGGAATAATTCTCTATGCACAGAAATAATTTCACAAAATCAATATAGAGAGAACTATTAATTCTGCTAAAATATTTCTGTAAGTGTAGCATTGTTCATGTTTTTATCACCTCGTTTGAAGATAAAAGATCATAACAACTTATAGCGAAAATCATAAGTTGAATAATAATTAAAAATTATGTGGAAGAAACCCTCCCACAACAACAAATAGCTCCCTTTTTCAATATTTGATTAGGTTGCACATCTTGGATTGAACTTTAAAAAAAATTAAATTGATTTTCCTAAAATTCATTTTTTACCATATATTCTCTATAAAATAATTTTATACTAAACTCAAAAAATATATATATACTTTTTAATCACACATTTTTTAAAAATTATTATTATAAAATTCGTTTTTCTCAAAAAGTGGGGCGGCTTATTTATATCAATCATCCGCTAACCAAGAACGGGCCCATAACCAAGAATGGGCCCATAGATGACCGTGGCGAACCTATCATAAGAGGGCATTAGGTTTGTCAATGCATGCGTAGAGGGCATTAATCATTAATGTCCTAAAAAGCAATGTCTTTCTCTTAATTGTGGTGAGTAAAGCAGCAAAATGAGTTGATTGAGTTAGCTGTCTTGTTAAGCTTTCACCTTAACTTGGAACTCGGTACTCTAGCTCGCTTAATACTATGATTAATTTTATTAATTATTGTTACAGACAAACTAACTAGGCCCCAATATACTCTACATGACACCTGTACTTGAGGCTCGTACTTCACATCATTCTATCAAAAACGATTTGTACAACTCCTGTGAAGGAGCCGAACCACTTGACTGAAGTCGAATCCATTTGACTAGGTCGACCCACATGAAAGAACTGAACCCCTTGTACAAGGGAAAGGCTGCAAGGAGGGATAGCATGTGATTTTTTATGAGATTTTTGGTACTGGTTGATGTGATAATTCATTACCATCATGACCTTAATCCAATCAACCAAGTCAAGTCTAAGCATCATGTGAAGTTTATGGGTAACAAAATCGCATTGGTATTTAATGATTATGACTGATTGATACTTTTGACAAGACACCTCAGCCATATGGATAGGCCATGTATACTTTTATCCTACGATCAACATTCATCGTTTTTAACTACAAAAGCTTACACTATGTGCCTTTCCAAAGATAATGCGACTTTAAAACCTCAAGCCATAACTTTGTTGTGGCAATACTCTCTACATAAACTCAAAAATCGAACCTTTTTTTTTTATACTGGAGGCTCACATCTAAAACTCACTCACACTTGTATACTTATTACCTCAATTGACTTGACTGTCGAAGTGCGAGTGGCTAATTCCGTAACCATCAGAGGAAGCCATGGGTGGCTAACGATTTGTCCTAATGTACAAGAATCAAGTTTGTGTAGACGTAAGAGACATTGAGATCTGTTAGCCAAGTTAGAAGTGCAAAATTTGAAGTCAACAATTATAATTGAAACTTAAGCCCCTATTTGATATGGATTAAAATTAGATTTTTAGTAGATTTTGATAAAAATTAATGAAATGTGTGATTGAAAAATTATGTGTCTCATAAAATGTGTGGTTAAAATTAATTATCGACTTTAATTTAGAGTAAAATTTGGATTTTAATTTCTATCAAACAGGGACCGACTCTATTGCAATAAGTGAATGGTATTTATTGATAAAAATAAGTAATGAATAAGTTAATAATATTTATCGATATTGTGAAAAGTATGATTAGGAAAATTATTATCTCAATTTGATCATATTAAATTAATAAAGAAATTATTTTTTTTTATAAACATGCATCAATTCTATACTTTTGCATGGAAGGAATTAAAGTATGCCGTTGTTTGGGCTCCAATTTTTCAAGAGAACGTATTTCAGAATAGAAAAAAGTTGAAGAATATGTGTTTATAAAATAAAAATAAAAAATTGATAGTAACCTCCTGTTTGATCCACATTATTTTTTTCATTCTCATTATTCTACTCGTTTTTAATCACACATTCTTCAATAAAATAATATTTTTCATCATATCAATAACGTTTCCTTTTTTTTCAATCACATATTTCCCATCACATCAACCAAAAAAATACATTCCTTTAAAAATAATGGATTAAGTTAATAATTTGGCTGAGTTAGAAATATATGTCAACGTAGTGAAGACCTTTTTCTTTTTTATTGATCCTGTTCGGTTTGGTAGTGGGGTGACATGGATTATGATGGTGACAAATAGTGTTTTTATTTTCCGTACATACACGTGTCTCACCGAGAAGAAAAACTAAGTGGCACGTTTGACTATCTTAATGACATTCCTTGTACGTATGAAATAAATCATTTTCTATGGGTTAAGGGTGGAAATGTGTGATTATTTATTTTTATAGTAATGGTGCAGCCACATTATTTAGAAAGAATGTATTTTGAAATAATTGATTGATGGAGAATGTGTGATTAAAAAAGAAAAAAAAATTATTGATGTGATGAAAAATATTACTTTATTATAGAATGTATGGTTAAAAATGAGTAGAATAATAAGAACGAAAAATTTAATGTGTACTAAACATGGGCTAAGTTAGAAATATATTTCAGACTAAAATAATATTATATGGAAATATGTGATTATTTATTTTGATAGTAAAGTTAGAAATATATTTTAGACTATCCTCCTCCTTTTGGATTTTCAAAATTTATATATCAAATTCGCGTTCTTCATTTTCGATTTATTTTATTTTAAATTTTATAGTCATTCTTCAAAGTTGAAAAATATCGAATCTTATGCCGAATCATCGGGTGATTTCAGTATATATATATTTTTATAAAACTAAGATTTTACTTCTAAATTATATAAGTAGGTAGTGAACGATGAGAATTATTTTATGACATCGCTATGATGTGGACAGTAAATGGTGAAATTAGATTTTTAATTTTGTCGTTACTTGGGCATTGAACGTCAATAACTGTTGTTTCCATTGTCATATTGCTCTTATATATTTGATTTCTCACGAAGTGATACTTTAATTTTTAGCTGAATCGTAATTTTCATTCAAAAGATTTTGGATTTTTTTGACCTTTTTCGTACATAAACAAACGGGAATAAAGCAAGTAGTTTCTTTTTTCTTGTTTCATAGTACTTTTCCTTGGTCTCAAAGGGTATGTTTCCACGAAACTACATGGGTATCTATCAAACTTTTGTGCTTACTTCTGAGTTGTGGTTTTCTTTGAACTCTTAAGGAAAATAGAAAATATATCCATATAACAACATAGGAGGATCCCATGGTTCTCTTTTTACTTTAAATTGTTATTTGCTTTTGCTTCTTTCACGGCATTGGTTTGGGATTAGAAATTTAAATTGAGGGTGTGTTTGAGCCACATTATTTTGGAATGTATTTTGAAATAGTAGATTAATGGATAACGTGTGGTTGAAAAAAAAGGAAAAATTATTGATCTGATGGAAAATATTATTTTATTAAGAATGTGTGGTTGAAAATAAGTAGAAGAATGAGAATAAAAAAATATTGTATACCAAATAGGAGCTAAATATTTTCTAGGTTTTGTGAGAAACTATGCCCTTGTTTGAGTCTCATTTTTGAACAAAAAATACATTTTAATAGTTTTTTTGGTGGAGATTGTGTGGTAAAAATATCGATTTATGTGTAATAATATTTTATAGGAGAATATATGGTTGAAAATGAATTTTGAAAAAATAAGTACCAAACATAGGCTATATATTCATTTCACGACTTGTGACTAGAGTTTTTTTGTTCACATTACATTGAGGGCTTGTTTGAGGCATTTTTGAATAGTGGATTGATGGAAAAATGTGCGGTTAAAAAATAAGGAAGAATTTTGGACTTGCATGTAATATTATTTTATTAAAGAATGTGTGGTTGAAATGTGGTCAAAACACTGTTCAAGATTCATTTCACGACTTGTGACTCGAGTTTTTTTTGTTTACATTACACTGTTCAAAAAAAAAAAAAGGCATGTGTCGATCAAAGTTGTTCAAATTTTCAATTTGAAATAAAGAAAGTAAAAAAGCTAACCATAAGATTTTCCTATCATACGTTACAAGGGAAGCATAAAAATATTTTTCTTTGGAAAATCTTGACTACCAATGTGGTTTGGACACCAAAAGAAAAGTTGCCAAAGAAAGTAGGGTGAACAAGAAGTATTTGATTTTTCCTCCGCATCTAAGCTCCTTTGTGTACGGAAAAGTGAAAAGGGATATATATTCTCTATCAATCTATTATTTTAAAATTTATTCTTTCAAAATAATGTGGTTCAAACACACCCCGAAGACTAAAGTGTAATCTTCCCAAATAGAAAAAGGAAAAGAAAAGAGTAAACTATAATTTTAAAGGCTCGAGACGAGGCATGACGGATGGGAAAATTTGTCGTCCCCATAAAAATATTTTAATTTCCATCATGACATGTTGCGTCACACCCCCATTGCCCAAAATGCCTCGACATGGCATTGGACGGGAAGGGCCACACTAACCTTCTCCACCCCGTTACCATCCTTATAATTATTAAAAGTACAAAAATAAAATTTATCCAAATATTATTACTTAAATTTAATAATATTTATTGGGGACGATTAAATATGATAATAAATATTTAAAATTATATTATTAATACTTAAGGGCTAAGGGTAAAATATAAAATATTTTGACTAAGGAGAGGAATACATTACGAGCTCTGCTATTTGTACAGAAAATATTCCACCAGAATTCAAATAGATGTCACTTGACAGTTTTTGGTTGGATGATGGCAAAGAAAAAAATTTACACAGACAAAACAGATGGAATTCTGGTGCAATTTTTATGTACAAGCAGAAAAATTGATACATTATTGAGAACAAATCACATATGAGGTTTCGGAAATTTTTAGACCCTGTCTGGTGATTAATTTTTGGAAAAACATTATTTTAAACAGTATTTTAATCAGATATGTCCTTTCTAGCTAAGTTTTGTGAGAAGTAACGTTCATTTCACTATTTGAAAGTGACATCGTGAGTGGATTTTTTTTTTTTTTTTTTTTTTTTGTACGTTACATTAATCTTAACTTTCTATGATCGTTAGAAGTCATTAAGTGCTTAAAAATCATTATATAAAGATCAATTAGCATTTTCTCGTAGTTTATGATGATTATTTGTAACGTTTATGATGATTATTAAAGAGTTAGCTATAGTGGATTACACGAGAGTCGCAGCTTTTATCCACTTTTCAACTACACGTTGCATCAATTTTTATTAAAATTCTACTACAAATTTAATTTTTAGATAAATTGTATTTATTCAAGGTAATATTATTAAAATTTATTTTTAATTTACAACCCATGTTTGATTCACATTCTTGAAAAATGCATTCTTCCTATACTCAAAGATCAACCACACATTCATCAATAAAATAATATTACACGCAAATCCAAAATTTTTCCTTATTTTTTAACAATATATTTTCCATCAAATCACTTGAAAAAATGCATTCTTGACAGCAGAAGACTGCTATATAGATTTTTAAAAAGCATAAGTGCGGAAAAAATAGCATATGACGATAAAAGTTACTCAAATTTCAATTTAAAATGAAAAATGCAAAAAAGCGAACCATAAGATCCTCCTATCATATGTTAAAGGGAAGTTATAGAAATATTATTCTAACTTTAGAGTTCGAAGGAAACCTTGACTACCTATGTAGTTTTTGTAGACCCAAAGAAAAATTGCCAAAGAAAGTAGTGTGAACAAGAAATGTTAAAATCATTTACTTTTTTCTCCGCGACGAATCTCCTTTGTGTAAGGAAAAGTGAGGGATACCACAAATTTTAAAATAAAGAGAGTTCGTCTTAAATATTTCGTAATGGTAAATGACACGACATCCCTTAAAGTTTGCATATTTTGTAGAATATTTCCTGACCTTTTATTTTGGTGCAAAATTCCCCTAAATCATCTAAATGTTACGAAATACCCCCTGCCATCTATATCCGTTAGTTTAAGAGTTAAAATCAATAAAAAGGGTCAAAATCAATGAAACATCAAAGGGTATTTCAATCTCTTCAAATCTATTCACGCACTTGGAGCCTGGTTTGTTTAAGAAATCAATTGAAAGAGAAACAACAATTTATTTGAACTGAAAAACCCCATCACTCAACCAAAATGAAGAAATTGATACTATATATAAGTAGGTAGTGAACGATGGGAATTGTTTTATGATCTCGTTGTGATGTGGACAATAAACGGTGAAATTAGACCTTTAATTTTGTCGTTACTTAGGTATTGGACGTCGGTGAATGTTGTTGTTTCCATTGTCATATTGTTCTTATATATTTGATTTTTCATTGAGGGTTTACTTTAAATTTTAGCTCAACTTTAATTTTCATTCAAAAGATTTTGGATCCTTTTTACCTTTTTCGTACATAAACAAACGGGAATAAAGCGAGTAATTTAACATTTCATTTCTCTTCTTCATAGTACTTTTCCTAGGTCTCAAGGAGAATGTTTCCACGAAACTACATAGGTATCAAACTTTTGTGCTTACTTCTAAGTTGTGGTTTTCTTTGAACTCTTAAGAAAAATAGAAAATATATCCTTATAACAACATAGGAGGATCTCATGGTTCTCTTTTTACTTTTATCGTTATTTGCTTTTGCTACTTTCACACCATTGGTTTGGGATTAGAAATTTAAATTAAGTCTTTTCTAGGTTTTGTGAGAAATTATGCCATTGTTTGAACCTCATTTTTGGACACAAAAAATACATTTTTTAATAGTGTATTGTTGAAGATTGTGTGGTCAAAAAGTAAAAAAGAAAAAAAAAATGATTTACGTATAATAATATTTTATAGGAAAATGTAATGAATTTTAGAAAAATAGATACCAAACATGGGCTATATATTCATTTTACGACTTGATTGTGACATTGTAACTAGAATTTTTTGTTTACACTACATTAAGGGTTTGTTTGAACCTCATTTTTTGTATAAAAAATGCATTTTTGAATAATAAATTGATGAAAAAATGTTTGGTTAAAAAATATAGCAGTTCCACCAATGGTAAATACATAATCACTAGTAGATTTAGAATTTTTTATATCCAATATCCAATTCGAATCATAATATCCTTCTAATAACGCGGGATATATGGTGAAGTGTAATCCATAGATTAAAGTATACTTTAAATACCTAAGAGTCCTTGTTAAAGCCTTTCGATGATCATGATTTGGATTACTTGTGAATCCACTAAGTTCATTCACAGCAAATGCTATGTCCGGTCAAGTGCAGTTTTTAATATACAATGGTTGTCTATTACATGTGAATTCTTTAGTTGTGACATACATTCGCTCGTATTTTTGACTAAGTGTAAACTTGTGTCAATATGGGTTTTCGTAGAACTTTCCTCAAGTACATCATATTTTTTAAGTATATTCTTAATGTAGTGAGATTGCCAAATTGATTTTCAACTTCCGTCTTATAATGTTTAAAGGCATCTACGGCTTCGTCTTTACTTCGTAGTAGAAAGACATAACAATATTTTGTACAATTACCAATTAAATTTATAAAATATTTTGTATTACCTTTAGTTTAAACAAATTTCAAGTCACATATATAGCTATGTATTAACTTTCCTTTGAATTGAGTGAAAAATGTTTTTTGGCTAACTTTGCTTCAACAAATACTTCACACTTATGATTATGATTAATCTTAAGCGCCGTAATTAAATTTTGATTCATAAGTTTGCGCATAGATTTGTAATGACATGGTCGTAATCGACTATGCCATAAACAAAACAACTCGAGTATATAAGTAAAATTTAAAGTTTTTTTCATAACGCTTTGTTTCGATATAATCGTAAGAACATTCATTTTGAACATTTCATCACATATGTATCATACACCATCATACATCTCATTCTTAGTGTATACAAATTTATCGGATACAAATACAAGTTTGAAGTCATTTTTGCTAAGTAGAGACTCCGATACAAGATTCTTGTGAATGTCGTGTACATGTAGAACATTATTGAAGACAAACTATTTATCAGATGTCATTTTCAAAATAACTTATATATGTTCTTCAACTTTAGAACTAGCAGAATTCTTATGAAGAGTTGTTCTCTATTCGATTCTTTATAGTTAGAGAACATAGTATTGTCTGCACAAATGTGATGGGCAGCACTGGTATCAATTCGTCATTCCCTTGAATTTCCAACATTGTTACATTCAGAAACAACCCTGAAAGATTTATCTCTTGTATCCCTTCAAAAGGGCGTCTCTTTCAACCACATTTGTTTGTACGTTCTTTTTAGGCTTTCGACATTTATTGGAGCGATGTCTAACTTTTTCACAATTGTAACATTTGCCTTTAGACTTCTTGGCATTCTTGGAGTTGTCTCCTTTTAATACAATACCGGAGATCTTACGCGTCTTCTTGACAACCTTCGAATTAATTTCAACAAAATTTGCTCCAAGTGGAATAATAGATTTCCTTTCGATGTTTCTATTGTCTTTCTTGATTCTCAAATGGACTATAAATTCCTCCAAGTTTACCTTCTTACATTTAAGTTTGTGATAGTTCTTGAAATCTCTCCACATAGGAGGGAGTTTCTCAATAATAGTTGCAATTTGGAATGATTCGCTCAATTCCATCTTTTCAACATGTATGTCATGAAGTAGAACTTAAAGTTCCTGTGCTTGACTTATCACGATTTTGGAGTTTACCATTTTGTAGTCCAAAAACTTGCAGACAATGAACTTCTTTGTTCCGACATCATCAGTCTTTCACTTTTTTCAACGAACTCTATAGATCCCTGGCTGAGTCCATAAAACTATAAACTTCATAAAGTGTATTGTCCAATCCATTTAGGATGTAATTTTTGCAACGAAAATTCGAGTGTTTCTACACATCCAATGCAATAATCGACTCACGATTATTTTCTCCTTCTTGAACCACAAGAGCGATTTCTTTTAAGAACTTTGTCAAATTCAAAATAGTAAGATAAAACAACATTTTTGGTTGTCATCTTTTAAAATTCACTCCTACAAAAAATTTCGATTTTCCCCATGTGGGATGTGGGAGTTTGACATAGGTATGGTCAAAGGCGGAACCACATCGTTCGTACCATTTGTTGTTTGACTCGAAGAAGTCTCAACAGTATTTATTTCTGTTATAAACAGAAGTTCAACGTACAAAATAATGAAAGAAAGGAATAACAAAGGCTTATTCCAAAAATAAAAATTGATGTCCAACAACAACCACAAACAAATGAGTGCTGTCTTAAAATTATTGGTCGTTAGTATATCTAAATGATTGTTTAGACAGAAAATATTTAAATTTAATTCGTATGAGCGTAATTAAACTCTAGAAAATGGAAAGAAAGAAGTTAGAAAAGTAAAAAGAAAGTGAGGAACGAAATCCAAGGCACACACTTTCTCCTTAATACAATATTGCCTCACAATGATACAACTTGTGGTATAAACACTTTAAACCACAAGCAACAGTCAACTTTAAACGAAAATTTCCCTCTACAAGATAATAGTTTTGGAATGACTTATAGAGTATTTTGCAAGAATTTCTTATATAATGCTTAATGCAAAATGATATGGAATGCATAATGGACGTCCAAAATGTCATATTTATGGAAAATGAGGGGTTGTGAGTGAAGTTTTACGCATCAAACTCAAAAATCTTTACGAAGGGAAACATTCGTTACTGTCACTAGTCTGTCACTAACATCTTGCTCAAGCGATAGTGACACCTATTCATCATAACCTCTTTTGCTCGCCATCACTAGACCATCGCTCCAGCGATGTGCGAGCTATAGCGTTAGCCATTTATCTTGACCAATATTTCCTCTTTTCTATCTAATTTTAGACCGCAATTTCTCATTAATCGGGAATTAGTTTTGAGATTCCAAATATATCACGATGATCTACTCGAAGGCAGAACAAGTTAGTCTATTTATATTCATAATTTGACTATCAAATCAAGTTTGAATATTTAGTCGAAATTGATACGAAAGTCACTTTTTCATACTTAACTAAATTTTATTCTTTGAACCAAATTCCAACAAGCTAAGCAAAGACGATGAAGGTTTGAAGGGTAATATTTGATCAAGAGTGTTATCAACGTAAGCCTTAACGAACTTAACACCCTCGTTGTTGAGAAGTATGGCCAGTTCACTATTGTCATCTTTGCCCAGCCCATCGGCCCATTCTCGATACACGACCAACAAGTTCTGCAGCCCTACTTCTGTGGGTCCATTCGTTGGGGTTTGCGGACAATAGGCATAAATAATAGCAATATTTGTGTCATAAGTGAGCTTATCAAAAACTGAAAGGGGTATGCTTTTTGTTATCGAGGAATGGTTGCCTTCGTACAAAGGTTTAATGATTCTTGAACATTTTATTTTCACCTCTGTGGCTATGACTTGGGGATTATGGGTTTGCAAGATAGCAAATGCAAATGATTTGATTATAATTCACAAAGGTATAGCTTGGCTATATATTGTTGGAAAAAGTATTTATTAAATAATAAAAAAGTCTTAAGATTGTTAGCCGAGTTTTATGCAGGGAACAAAATCTCCAGAAAATGACTTACTACAACAGATTTATGATTGAAATAGTAATAAACAATTATAAACAATCCCAAAATAGTAAGAACCCAATGCGTAAATGAGTCCAGAATTCAAAATAAGGATGATTGAGGCGAGAACTGGACTTTCTGTCCTTAAGACGTTTTTACCCCATCACACGGTACTTACAGTATGTGGTAAATCGTCTCCTAAGATACAACGATCACACTTGCAAAAGCAGCACTTCGACTGCAAGACAACGAATCAAACCGACAGTACTCTCTGTAGACTAATGCAGAAGGTAAAACGGGAAGAAAGATTATGTATGCAGAATGAATTTGAGATTTTGCTATATGGAGATGAAAGTTTGAGGACCATTTAGATAGAGGAGAGAGTTGACGGTTGAGCAATTTCCATACAACTCTCCACTCACGCCCACTTAACATACAATTTTAGCAACTGATGGGACGGTTAATAACCTGTCAATGAGAGAGAATTAATTGAATTCAGATAAAAAATTTAAATAAATTTTTTCCAAAAATTAATATTGACACAGGCCCATGCCCATGACCCGAGCCTGTGCCGAGCCGATTAGTCGGACAGACAGCGGCGACGCGCGCGTGTGGCCTTTTGATTAATCTAGACATTGTCTAAGACTACCCAATTTCAAAGACTATTGGCACACCTTGGCCCCAAACTCATTTCCAAACTTGAAATTTATTAAGTGGTTTAAGGTTGTGTTTGCAATCTACGTGGGATTGGAATAGTTTTTCAATTCTTTCCCATTTATTCCTTTTATTTATTGTCCAACTTTCAACCATAATTTCTCATTCATATTGAAATGATTTTTCACAATTAAATATTCTACACTCATCTACTCGGAACGTAGAATTTAATTGAACATTAATTTCGGTAAATCGAACATTAGGTCCCACTTAAAATTGTGGTCAAAATTAACCCACCATTTCCAACATATACACATGAATCCAACGTGCACAATACCTTGTCATTTTCCATTTTAAATTTATGATTAGAATTATACCAAACTCGCTCTATATTTTACGTATTGATCTCAAATCTCGATAAAAATTGAAGGATGTGCTTGATTTACATAATATATGTATATATGGGTGTTCATAATCCTAACATGGGGTGAGGCCGTGGGCAAACACGGTATGTAATTTGTTCATTGAAGTAGAAGAAATCGAATTGACAGTATTAAGCCATGTTTGATATGGATTAAAATTTAAAATCTAGATCAAAGTTAATAATTAATTTTAACCACGTATTTCATGAATCCCATAACTTTTCAACAACTCATTTTATCATTTTTTATCAAAATCTACTAAAACTTTGATTTTAATCTCCATCAAACAGGGACAAAAAAAAAAAAACATTAAGATCTTATTCATTCCAGTACCTAATTCTATACAATACTTTTAATAAGCTTGCCCATTTTCTTAATGCTGTCAATTAGACTGTTGATTTAACTTTAAAGATAGAAGAAATTGTACCATGGGAAATTAAACCAAAAACACATTTTTTTTTCAAAACTAATTTTCAACCCTACATCCTTCAATAAAATCATATTACACGTAAATTCAAAAAAAAAATCTTATTTTTTAGTTTTTAATCATACATTTTTCAAATAATTAATAATTCAAAATAAATTTCGAGCCCAAACAATGTATAAATGCCTTCAAAATTTTGTTGTTCACAGTCATCCTGTGTTCTGGTACACAGCTGTTATTGGGGTTTGGTAGACTTTTGACCTTTAAATAATATTTATCCGCAAAGCAACAAATTAAGGACATAATTTCAAGTTTAACGGGACACGGCTATTAGGTTAGGTGAAGTAGTCGAAGAAACAAACCAGAAAATATTTGTCTCTTTGAATTTCTCTGCTCATGGAAAGTATATTTTATTCAGTACATAAATTTATGAAATGATTTTTCTTATCTTATCCCTCTTCTATTAAAAGAGGGAATCCTTCATTTACTATTCATTTGAGACGTATTCCATGTTCCCATTTTATCCCCACTAATTATTGTTTTTCCGATTTTATCCTCATCATTTACTGTTCATTTGTGAAACAGTTTTCATTCTCATCTTATCAAAACAAAGGATAATATAGACTTATTGCTTGCCCACGAATAAAAGAAGAAATAAAATAAAATAAAATTACTCCCCGTGCGCACGGGGAGGGACATTGTTGTGTGTGTGTGTGTGTGTGTGTGTTTTTTTTTTTTTTATTTCATCGTTCCTTTGTTTTATACATCATAATAATAGTTACGTACATATATACAAAATATTTATTACATTATGCAAATTTGAAGATTATATAAATTTGGTTCTCCCCGTGTATACACGGGGAGTTTGCCTCTCCCCAAATACAATTTCATTTATTTAACTCAAAAAAATTAGAAAAATTCAATGTCATACATACATAAAAATCAAATTTTAACGCCCCCGAACCCCCCGCGACTTGATCGGACATGTCGATCCCCATCAGAGGCTTTGCATTTACTAGGATAATTTAAATTGTCCAAATCAAACATTCAAGATATAATTCATGATAATTTAACGTATTTAACACACTAACATTACTTTCAAAATAACACAACCCGTGCATCGCACGGGCACAAAACTAGTAGTTAGAAAAGACAAGTGACCTCTATGCCCCTGTTTTACACCAATCAAATGAGTTTTTTTTTTTTTTTTGAGAAAAATAAGTTTTGAAATAGTAATTTTTATTTTTAAACAAAAAGAATTTTGTTTTAATGATTGTCAAACATGTTGAATTACTTTTTATCTTTTTCTTTCTAAAATAACAAATTCTTCTAAATGATCGTCTGATCAAATTCCACCGTGGAAGATCCGTTATATATGAAAATCACACGCTTAACAATAAGGGGTCACCACTTGTTAATTCGGTAAAAAATTATGTAACATGTTAGGTAGATGCGGCATAACCCAACTTTGGTATTCATAGAAAATTTGAACATATTTTGCACAATTCAAGCGGAAGGCGATGAAGTCAAACTAGCAAAAAGTAGTATGGATGAACAAGAAGACAATATCTAAATAAATAAATTTGACAACTTTAAATTTTATATGAGATGATTAAGCCCCTGATTGTGCTCCGTGAGAGTTTGGGGGGAAAAAAAATTGGAATGATGATTTTTTGGAGAATGTGTAATTAAAAAATAAAAAAATAAAAAAGAAATTTAGATTTACGTAATAATATTATTTTATCAAAAAATATATGATTGAAAATGGATTTTGAAAAAAATGTATTTTAAACAAGGAAATGGCAGCAAGTTGGTGTAAATATAATTACTCACCATTTCTCGCTTAATACGCACTTAGAGATAAAGTAGAATATTACACAGTTTATTCCTTTAAATGAAATAAATTATTCCTGCATTACCTAATTTTGAAATCTCCTCTAATTAGGTTGATTTTCTGAATCTCTTTCCTTATCCGGGCTTTTACCCGTAAATAATATATTGGTATATTTGATATATGCATGGGGGTAACATAGGATTGTAGAGACGTGAATTTATATCGCAAGTGTATGGTGTCAAGTTTTATAATATAGAGGGTGTGTGGTAAAGATTAAAATCAGATTAAAATTGAAAATATAGCCGTTATCGTTGACTTTTATTAGACGGGTGAGACCCAATAACGACCATATTTTCAATTTTAATTGGATTTTAAGCTGTACCAAACAAGCTCATAGTATTGGAGTTAAATGTCAAACTCTCAGGGATTGATATTTGACTTTATACTAATTACTAAAATTATGCAACTTCTATTTTATCTGGACAATTGATGAATGGTTGATTGATTGTTTTAAACTAATCAAAGGTAAATTGCTACGACAAAATTGGACAATATAAATTATCAATTTTTGAGTACTTGCACTTTAGGCCTCGAACTTTATATCTCTTACAATTTAGCCAGTTTTTCATTTTTTTCAATTTTTGCTTATTTTCTTCAATTTCATCAATCTATATCACAACATCAAAACACACATTAAAATGCCCATAAGTGCTAAAAGCATGCCAAAAACTACGATTTAAAGGTATTTGTTTAATGAGTTAATTATATTCATCAAACACCCCCAAACTTAGTTCTTTGCTCGTCCTCGAGCAAACATAAACTCTAGAAAATAATTAATGAACCTTCAAACAAAAATTACTTAAAACAAATTCAGCTAGATATCTTGCATTCATAACTCAAAATTGAAAACATAACATCAATTTCATGAATCACTTCAAAGTTATAATGTCCAAGCTAAATTTTCACATATTCACTGCGAAACGGGTGTGTGTGTGTGTGGAGAGAGTTAAGTGCAAGCTGTACAATAATAAGTTGATCCAATTTTCAATCTCAAAAGTCAAATATTTTCTTACTTTGCTCGTGAGATTCAAACACCCCCAAACTTATTTTCTTTCCACTCCTCGATGTGTATTCTACAGTTGATATTTAGTACTACTTTTTACACCACTCAAGTTTGGTCGGATTTCACTAATTGCAGTTCAATATATCAACAAATATGGATTCTCCTTATCTTTGACTGTTTCGACTTCCAATACTCAACCAAGTTGCTAACCTCTTATTAAAAGTCTAATTCTCTAAAATAAGCATTCGAAACTTAATCACGATATGTGATGTATATTCTGTTTTATGCACCTACTTTTTAGATTATATATATATATATATATATCTTATGTGATGACGTTCTCCATTGAACTTTCTAAATGACACATGTAGCGAGTTTTAAACAGATGACTCCCAAATCAGATGACTTTAGGGCACCAAATTTTAAACCCTTGCAGGCTTATTCACTCGAGTCATAAAGGCTACGAAGAGACGCTTTACAATAAGATTATTATGATCGTCCTCATTAGGATCTTTTTAGGGTAGCTTCCCTTTTATGCAGTGATTAGTGCAACGCTTTTTATTAAACACTTATTCTCGAAAATTGACCTATAACTTAAGGTTTTTCACCCAATTTTCATCTCATTAGTCTCAAACAGTCCACACAACATTTTGCACACACGGAATCCATATATATCTCCATATCTACCTACAACAGTTCAACCAATCAAACATCCTAGATTTGGTTTAGAGATGCGAATCTTGTTTAATGGTCGTCTATGTTTAGCATCTAAGTTCTCTATTTCAACCTATAAATGTGAATCAACCTACTTATATACAACGTTATAATCAACTCACGTGCATAAATATTTTCCGTTTCACATGAATAAGCAAAAATATTAACTCAAACACATAACTTATCCACAATTCATGATCCAACACATGTTCTCAATTACATACATCAATCATGGTAATGCTATATAACTTACACAAACATGCAAAAATGTGTAATAAAAATTTTTTTTTCATGCACACAAATCACACAAAACATAAAAAAAATAAAACTAAGGTAATTAGACACAATTTATAATACACCCCAGAGTTAAATTAAACATTGTTCTCAATGTAAAATTAAAGAAAAAAAGATGAGACTTCCCTGAAATGTTATATTGCCCGTGATGTTGTGGTGTTGATGATGCTGGTGTGGTGGATGTTTCTTCTATCTTTCCCCCAAACTTGAGATGCATTTCGTTTTCTCCTTGTCAATGTTGGTTTGGATGTTTCGTGACATCATGATCCTAAAAAATTAAATTTCAGATATTAATTACATGGAACAAGTGTTACTTAGTTCAAACATCTAACAACCAACTTAATTACTCAATGATCTAAGGAGAATGGGAGATGGCTGAAGAATTTTTAACTAAACTATAAAATAAACTAAACTATCATATAATTCAAAAGCAAAAAAATGAAAAGATGAAGAAAGCTTGGGTTGTCTCCCAAAAAGTGTTCGTTTATAGTCATTAGCTTGACTTTGGCAATTGCATCATGGAACTTTGAAGAAAACTTTTGATGTCTTGCTCATTTTGCTTCTTTTGCATTTGCTCTACTTTTCGTTGATTTTCCAAATTTTTACATTCCCTCCTCCAATGTGATATGGCTTGTTTATTCTATCTGGTTCAAATTCAATTATGTAGAATTCTCGTTCCTTCTCAAGCTTAACCACAAATTCAATTGTTGGACAATCAATGAAGTCGAATAGACTTGTGTTCAATTCATCTTCATTAATTGTCACTTTTTCATTTGGTTCCTTTGCGATTAATTTGTCCTCATATTTTTGTCCTTCTTCAATAGTTGATATTTCTTCAGGTTGAACAGTCAGCTTACAGTCTAAGTCCACAGGTAACGAGAAGTCTCTATTTTCAACCCTTTCGAGTCTTCTCAATTCATTCCAGTAACTTCAGTCTCCAATACATATGTTGCGCTCTTCCAACTTGACAAGTTTATTATAGTACTTTGCAATTACCCTCTCGTTCAACAGAAGAGGACCATTTCCCTTAAGTGTGATGTACTCATCCCAATCGATATGTACATAATCTCCCAAAGGCATGTAGTCTTCATCAGATTTCTCGATCGCTTCTTTTCGACATCTTAAATATTCTATAAACCCTAAAAGCTTTACCGTACGAGTGTCAGCACGCCTATTCAAACATTGCTTAGTGTAATGCATCCTATAGCAAAGCTGGCAAAAGATGTCTTCTACAAACTTGTAATTTGTATCCATGTCGAGATTACTTATTTAAATTATTCTGCTCTCTTGTCAACGTTAGAATCATGCACATATTACTAAATAATACCTGGAAAATATCAAAGAGATCAGGGTGGGTGACTAAAATTAACAAAATAAAAGAAAATCTAAGCCCCTGTTTGGGTCACATTATTTTTTTCATTTTCATTTTTTTATTCATTTTCAACCACACATGTTTCAATAAAATAATATTTTCTATCATATCAATAATTTTTTCTTCTTTTTGAACCATATATTCTCCATCACATAAAAAAAATAATGCATTCTTGGCTACAAAATGTGCACCAAACATGGGCTAAATTAAAATAAAAGTTAATTGGTAATAATATTAATAAAAATCAAATAAAACAATCCTTGTCAACGACGCTAAAAACTTGTCACACATTTTCCACAACGTGAATTTATACCGCAAGTGTACGGTGTCAAGTTTTGTATTACAGTATTGGAGTAAGAGTGTCGAATCCACAGGGATTGATATTTGATTTTATACTAAATACTATAATTATGCAATTTCTATTTTATCTAGACAATTTATAAATGGTTGATTGATTGTTTTAAACTAATCAAAGGTAAAATGTTACGACAAAATTTGAGAATATAAATTATCAAAATGAGAAAGCCTATGGAATTTTTTTACCAACTTTCAATTATGATTCAATGACATCAAATTATCTCAATTAATTCTCACATATTTAAAAGCAAGAATCATAAATTATTTCTCTCATCTCTCTCGAGTACCGGCTAGAAATTAACCCTAAAATTTAATCTCAATATTTCTATTCCGAATTAAAATCTAGAGTTTATCAAGTCTCGATCCTTTTATGAAGTAAGCTTCATAAATTTTACACTTTCTCTCGAAATTCATAAAATCTACGTTGTGTCAATCTTATGATCACGCTTAAATTCCACTCTCTCAAGTACTAGAATTGACTAGCATCTATTCATTCAATTATTAATCAAATAATTGAAAGCATTCAAATCGTGACAAAAATTAAATAAAAACGGGAAATTCCAAAAGAAATAATTCATATATTCGTCAAACAATAATCTCAAGTGGCTACGTCAAACTCTAGCTAAGTTGTTTAGCTCATGAAGAAATTCATAAATTCTAAACAATCTACAATGGAAAACATAAAGGAGAAGGTAAGAAAAACTTTTTTTGGAGTGTTGCTCGAAGTCCCATTTGATATTTTCATGCTTTCTTCAATTGATTTCTTCTATTTTTTGTGTTTAATATACTTTGTCTTCAACCATTTTTCCATTTTTTTTCTCCCACAAGAGCCACCCTATAATTATGTTTTAAATGTTGTATTTCTAGTATTTTAAAGTCTTGAAAGGATTGGAGTAGTGTTGGGTCAAAAAAAGTCCAAAAAAATCAAAAACTCTTTTTTCTCACACAGCTACGCCTTAGCGCCCATATTGGGCTCCTTGGCGCCCTCCTTTCTGTTATTTTTTTCATTAGCCGACGCCAATCTGCAATTTTCTGGCTCCTTTCAATATTTTTATCATAACTTTTACTCATGATATTTGATTGAGGCGATTCAAAATGTTTTGGAAATATAACTCAAAAAGATACAATTTTGCTTTAGATATCATTTTCCGATTCAAACATTTGCTGGGTCAAAAACGAGTCTCAATGAGACTACGAATCTTGAGAATAACTTTCTTGGTTGGAAATTTATGCATGATCATACTTTGATTATATTTGATCCCTTTGACTTCTTTCTTCATGCAATTGACTCCTAACATTCTTTATTCTTCATTTTGAGGTCCGACACAACTTTTGAGTACTTGCACTTTAGTTCTCGAACTTTATATCTCTTACAATTTAGCATGTTTCTCATTTTTTTTTTTCAATTTTTGCTTATTTCCTTCAATTTCATCAATTTATATCACAATATCAAAACACACATTAAAATGCCCATAGGTGCTCAAAAACATGCCAAAAACTACGAATCAAATGTATTTGTTTCATGAGTTAATTACACTCTTAAAAAATTATAAGGAATTGTTTTAAAATCTTATGCAAAATCATGGAAAATCTTGGGCTAAATTTTGGATTTGAAATTTAGTGTGAGGGTAACTGACTCCATTGCCCCCATTGTAAATCCGTATAAGATTGCGATAATTATTTCATATTTAATACTAATATAACAGTTTTATCTAGTGATATTGTTTCTATTATTTTAAAACTTTTTATGTTAATGCAATTGGGATTACATAATTTGAGCATAAAACGAACTAGGATTTAGGGCGTGTTTGATGTAATTTTTTTTAGAATAGATTCTATGAAAAAAAATTGGAGAATGCGTTATTAAAAAAAAGTTATGTATTCACGTGTAAAATTATTTTATTGGGTAGGGGTGATCATTTTTTCTTGGAACCGGTTGAACCGGTGTGGAACTAAATAAAACCAATCGATTCGGTTTTCCTCTACTAAATGGATCAATTTTTGGACCATAGAACGAGGATGGATCGATATCAATCCGATTCTCAGTACTACTTTGAGAACCAATAGTGAATTCGGTTCTCCCGAATTTCTCTTTTTACTTGAACCAAGATGCACTACATCTTTAAATACTGGACCCCAAAATTATCTCGTATTAAAATTTCATTTCCCATATACTTCTTCTTCCTTCCTTTAATGAGTAATTGAAATCTAAGTCAAAATAATCTTAAAAATATATTATAAATTCATAGTTTTAATGCAACACGATAGAGAAAATATATTTTTAGTTTAATAATGCATAATAATTCAAATTTATCATTGTTTTCAAAGTGATCGGCCACCAAGAATCGCGATCATTAAGAATTACTAAAATAATCATGCTATTGTTATGTTAATTTTCTTGAGAAATAATTTTCGATCGAGATTTTATCGTTTATGTCGTGTTTAATAATTTATCATCTTTTCGCCTTTAAAGTTGGTATTGAGCTTTGAAGTGGATTTTTGTTTGTTGTCTTATTTAATATATTTTTTATATTGTTAAATTACAAAAATGATAAGTGATTTCATACTATATTTTTGTCTATCTTCAATTTGACAAGTAATTTCATACTTTATTTTTATAATTTTTTTTCAATATAAAGAACCAGACCGAATCGAAATCGATTGGTTCGATTTAGTTCATTTCTATAATTGGATATGGAACCAGTATTTCTATTTTTAAGATTTCCATCGATACATGGTTCGATTCATTTGGTTTTAGAATCGGACCGAACCAGGCCGCAACCATCCTATTATTGGACATATTCTATTCGTTTCATCTTTACACATTTAGCCCCTATTTATCTCATTCTAAAACAAAACTCTTTAATCACATGCTCATTTTTAACTATATATTTACACAATAAAATATTTTACACGTAAAGTCAAAACTTTTTTCTACTTTTTAACCACACGTTCTCCAGAAAATCACTATTCAAAAATCTATTTTTTCAAAGTAATTACCATCAAATAGGGGCTTAATATTGGAGTCTTTCTTAATTTTATGAAACAGTGCAGTCTAATAACAAAGAATAATATGTGATCACATTGACAGTATTTGTCAATATTCGAGTATACATATACTTAACCATTTGATTTCATCGTATAAAGATACAATTTTACCATGTTGAAGTGAATGATAAAGTGTTCTTCTTAACATCCTTATATAATTGAAAAGTCGTAAACATATCTATGCGTATGGATTTTGTTGACATCCGACCTGACAATTTAATTAAGACCATTTATTATATACACTTAGCTCATGATAAATTGAGGTCGGATCTGGTCGGCTCATACTTATGATTGTCGTGATTTGATGGGATATAAACGTCCATACATTTAGTATGCAATGTGCAAAACGTTCTTGCGTTTCAATTTTTTGCATTTTCACCCCAAGTTCAACGTTTCAATGCGAAAAACGTCATTTTCACCTATTTTTAACGAAAAATGACTAATATACAATCATATATAAATAAAACAAAAAATAAAGGAAATGAAAAATAAAGAATAAATTGCAATCTTACTCCTAAACTTTTTTAAAAATGCAAATGAGTCCAAAATTTATGAAAATATTAAAAAAAAAAAACCTCTCTCCCTCATCCTCCACCCCGTCGTTGGAAACGGTGAACAATTATGGAGGTCCTTGCATTGGCCTCAATGGCTTATCCCACTGAAGAGGCCGCACTTCTAACTTCTCGTTTTTTCGTTCCCAGCTCTAATGTATCTTCCATTGATTTGGCAGGTAAGTTCAATTTTGATGATTTTCATCAGATTCATGTAAATTTTTCTCATAAAACTCCTGGATAATGGAACAATTAGACTCTGGTGATGTATGTTACACTAATTAAGCAATTCACATAAATTGAAACTGGACTGCAGTTGAATCTAAATTACTTCTTTGTCGGTTTCTTAACTAGGAAGGAGATTCAATATTGGGAAGATGAAAGGTGTTGATGTGATTTATCTCCTCCACCCCTGTTGTTGTCGCTAGTGTAAAGATCAGTGTGGATGACCATGGAAACAATGGATTCGGGGGCACAATTGACAAAGAAAAGTGAGTATTCATTGGGGGAGGTAATAGGGTAAGTGTGGTTGAAGGAAGAGTGAGGTGGTGGGTACAGATCTTGGAAGGTGAAGAGAAGATGAATGTACTCGAAATCGAGAACACCGAAATAAGGGTTTTGTTGGAGTTCAACAAGGACTTGTATAAGGGATTCTTCAGAGGGGAGAAAGAATCCAAGGCGGGAGGGTTCCAGCAAGGAAAGAGAGGTAAAACAGAATCTCTCGAAGAGGATCATAAACCGTAAGTCAGAGGTAATCTTGAGATTCTTAATCTCGACAGAGGTGGGGGTAGAGGAGGGTGGCGAACATGAAAAGGAAGATGAAATGGAATTTGGTAATTTTCATGGGGTTAGAAGTGGTGGCAATGCGGCAGCAACGGAGCCTGGTAACGATCAGTGGATTGGATCAAACGGAGATCAGATCTGTATTTGTAGTGAATTTCACATTTATGAGTTGTCCGGCGACGAAGGTTGAGGGCGGCGGAGGAGGACGGAGAGATTTTTTTTGTTATTTTTAATATTTTCATAAATTTTGGACTCATTTGTATTTTTTAAAAAGTTAAGGAGTAAGATTGTAATTTATTTTTTTATTTTTTATTTCATTTCTTTTTTATTTTATGTATATATAATGATATATTTGTCATTTTACGTTAAAAATAGGTGAAAATGACGTTTTCCGTAATGAAACGTTGAAATATGGGTGAAAATGCAAAAAATTGAAACGTATGAACGTTTTGCACACTACATGCCAAACGTAGAGACATTTTGTGCTATTAAGTCATTGTAGATTCCTTGCACACTGACTAAATATTCAATTAATTAATGACATTCAGAAAGAACTATGCCAGCGTCCACGAATCCCACCAATCATATATTATAGATTTGTTTTCTAATCAATTTATTAATTACCGTGGATCCCATTTAATGTCAGCTTCATAATTTCTTGATGGAGCCGACCTCAGTAACCAATAGGGATATGTCATTGGCGTACTTTCTCTGTTTGGTACTATATGTTATTTGACAACAACCAATCAGAGCTAATGCCATTGGTACAGATTTCCAACTCGACATTGTTGTTGACAAGACATGAATGAGAAAAAAGGGGCCCAAGAACTTCATAAAAAAGAGGGGTCCTTTGAGAAAGAAAGTTGTAGTTCATAAGCGATTGCCGATTATCAATAAAAATCTTTATTTTACATTAAAAGTTGGCTTGAATCTAGTTCTTACAATTTTCAACATCAACAGATTTCGTGTTAGGAATTGAAACTTATTTTTTGATTCGCTCACAAAATCATTGTTTAGATAAATCAACAGAAAGAAAGAAAAATAGAATAGATGGAGAAAAACAATACATATACATAAAACGACAAACAATCTGGTACGGTAATTTTAATCACCTTAATTTTTTCTTTCATTTTCAAAAAAAAAGTACGTGTTCGTTATGGCAAGTTTCGAGGAAATTTATAGAACATTTACTTTAGTAAATTGTAATTAGGGGTGGAAACATGAATATTGTTCAGTTTGGGCACAATTTAATCAATGTCAAGCTTTGAATTTTTTACCATGAATTTAATAATGATAAAAATATAAAATAATATTACGACAATACTGAAAATGACATAGCATTATTCTAAAAAAAAAAAGGTCATCAAGAAAGTTCAATATAAGCCAATCATCTTGCAGTTGGCAACAACATGTTTTTCAAGAACTGAAGCCTGGGATTTGTGGATTGAGACATTCTTTGACATCACATCTTTCCTCTCCATGCCTTCTTTCATGGGGAAATCACTACTCACTACATGTTGACTTCACTGCATGCTTCAACAACTGATTTCTTTCATGGGGAAATCACCAATCATCACTATGCTTCAACAACATCAGTTGTTGCAAAGACACCTTGATTCAAATAGCATAATAGATGGATACAAGTCATCCACTTTTAAGCCATATCCCATTTGGCATGCAAAATGTCAAAATACATGAAACTATTGACAATTATTTTCACTACTCTTGAGTAAATTACTAGCCTTTGAGAAGAGAGAATGCAACATTGACCAAGTCCATTTTCACTCCATTAAGTGCCTCCACAGCACAAGGAATATCTACTATGTGGAGGATAATGGATTGGTCAACGCCCAACATCACACGCCTAGCAATCACAGGTGCAAGAGCATATCCAATTTGTACTGCAAAATTAGCAAGCTTCAATCAATCTAGTTTTAGAGATAATATAGATTTAAAATCTAGAAAGCGGTACTTGAGCAAATTAAATATTTTGATTCAGACACTTGAACAAAAACTACTGACACTCAAGCATACAATAATACTCCCACCGTTTAGGAGCCCACATTTCAAGATGCGGTCAATTTCCTCATTCAGATGGATAGACTCTTCTGTGTCATGCACATTACGTCTATGGAAATGACAATATTTTCTCTTGTCTCTCTTGCTAGTAGACACTACCAAATGTTTTAGCCAATCGAGCTCTTTCATGTCTCGTATTTCCATCAATACCTTAGCACGCGGAGTGTTCAAAGGAGTGAAGGCATTAACTTCTTCCAGCCATTGCCTAATCGATCGATCATGTGCATATCCCCTATTCATATGCTCATTTTTCGACCTGTTTTTGTAAGAGACTTTTCGCTTATCATGTGATTTCCGCTTGTGAGTTTCTATGTTTCGTTATTCCCGAAGATTTTTTGTGATCCTCTTTACTTCCTCTGCATCCACATATTTGTCCCCCTTCTTCAATAAGTTATGCATCGACTTTGGGGGTTTTTAGAGAGTGACATCTTAAAAGCTCGATTTTTAGTGCCATTCATTAACGTGGTCACCACAACTACATTTGAAGGTCCTTTATGCAAAGTTTAGCCCTACTGAATCTGGCCAGATACTTTTGTAAGGGCCTATCTTTCTTTTGGACAATTTGTATCATCCTTAAGGTTGTCTTCCTCTTTCTCTTATTGCTTAAGAAATATGCCACAAAACTCCTAGAGAGCTCATCAAATTTTCTGAGAGACCGAGGTGCTAGGATAGCTATCCAATCTCTAGCACATATCCTTAGTGTCGACGAAAAAGATCAACATATCACTACAACCAGGGACAGATACAATTTCATCAAATCAATGAAAGTCCACAAGTGATCAAGCAGATCCATGACTCCATCATATGCCTTTATCATCAACTATTTGAAACCTTTCGATAAAAGGGACTGTTATGATTTCCTCCAAGACCATCTGCTTGCGCCTATCCTTCATCATTGACAATGCATCATTAATCTTTTGGGCCATCATTTATTCCATCTTATGCTCCAAGTCTACCATTGGACGTGGTACTTGTAGATGTGTGACTTCATGGGACTCTTGGTCTGCAACTGTTTGAGCCACCTGGGGTGGTTGTCCACGTGTATCCTATGGTGGAACTTCTGGTGTATTATAAGATGGGACGATCACTCATGTATGACTTTGCAAGAGAGACATCATGGCAGCGAACTAGGTCTCTAATATGCTAAATTGGCTCTGAGTTACATATTGAGGTTGCGTCGGTGGATATTGACCTGGGCGATGAACTCCAACTTCGCCGTATTTCCAAACAAGCTCATGCCACTCCTAAGACGCCTTCTTGACATAACTTATGTGTTCAAAAGATTTTCCAAAGATGATGCCAATAAAATAGTTAAGATATGACCTCCTGACTTTCTAGGCGAAATAAGGTGGCTTCTGCTATTAAGATGAACCTCTAAAAAGAGGTCGAAGCTTTCTCCCCCGCTATACCTCCGGCTAGAGAATTAGTAGAATGGTTTTTAGTGCAAATGACTTAAGAAGTGAGGAAGCCAAAAAAATGTATTATGAAAAAAAATTTGGAGGACCCCTACCTTTTCACGCTTTTAGAGTATTTATAGGCATTCAACACTAAGTAACCGTTAGACAGTTTTGGTCTATGTGTCCAGTAAAAATCATCCACTCACTGAACGATTTTTACCCCGTGTACTTAGTGGTTAACCTCCATTAGCCAGGGTGTCGAAAGTGACCTGTAATAACCGTCATGCGATTTTCAATCAAAATGTCATAGTGCTAGCCAAGCTAACATAACGGTAGACGGACTAGCATAGTGCGTTAGATAGGCTGCATAACGCTAGACGAACTAGCATAGCGGTAGATGGGTTGGCATAGCGATAGTCAATCTACTATAGTAATAGTCAGAGTGGTATAGTAGCAGTCGCTCTACCATTGTGGTAGTCATGGCAGTATAGCAAAAGTCGTCTTCTCTTGGTTGGCCATCGTAATTCACCATTTATATCATATAGTATCAGCCCCTATACTTTTATGCCATCTATTATATTAAAGACGACATGATGCTCTTACTACCCTCTTTTATAGGGGATGGTAGCATAGAAGTTTACATACCTTTATTTGAAGAAAATTTAGCCATCTTCAAACAAATTTGCTATAATATGGAATGGAAATAATTCATCATTAAATTCTAAAATACCCAAAACTATCTTGAAAACTCCTAGAAATTTTCTATTTTTTTGAAATCGTAGAAACATTCTGAGATGTTACAAGACTGAAGACCAACAAAAGCCCATTCACATAGAAGAATGAGAAGTCAACTAAAGCCCATTTCCATAGGAGAAATAGAAGTCCAACAAAAGCCTGTGAAGAAATGATCTTTCTACTACTGTTTTCTTCTCCATAACCGATCAACTTTGGGCACAAATTTTAGGTTATGTTACCAATATGGTTTCTTATTTTAGTTTATTTTAGTGTTTCAAACTAATTTTGAATATGAGGGACAATTTTTAATTATTAACATTAAATATTAAATGATTGAGTGAGGTTTGAGAATTTTTGTGCCCTCACTCTACATTATGTTTTATCACAAACTATAAATTGAAAACAAAAGATAATAAAAATGGATTATACTATTTATTTGTAGTTTCTTGTGTGCATAGGACATTTAGGATGCCAAATCTATACGGTAAGTTATTGAGGAACGAGAAATCTAGAGCACACAATCCTTAAAAATGTATAGCCTGCCGAGGAAAACATTTGATTTCAAATTATTATTAAAAAATTGTGTCCAACTTTCTGGAATATGAATCCTAAACAATAGATGTTGGATGAATTACGGTTTGGGTGATTGTGTTACCGAATTTTGTTAAGTTGATCACAATTTTTAAGTGATTTTCCTATTTTCATAGATAACCCTAAGGGGTCTGTATGATTGCAGGAATGAAATTAGGATGAAAAGAAAATGAATTTCAGATAATTAAATTGCTTAGAACTTATTTTGCTGAGAATTGTCAATTAATTGTGTTAGATTAGTATAATTTTTCACTGGAAAATGTTAAAGTTATGGATCTTTTGATGTTCGTTTGTTTTTGTTTTCCATGAAAATTATTCATTAAAGAGATTTTTTTAATATTTATGGATAGAATTTGATTCCATTGAAAAAAAAAACTAAAAAATTATTTTCTCACCACACTCGTGGGAAAACCAATTCAATGAAACCATGGAAAAAAGGGGTCATGTGGGGTGGGGTGGGGTGGGGTGGGGTGGGGAGGGGGGATGTTTTACCAAGAAAAATTTGGCTATCAAACAAGAGAAAAGTTGGAACTTAAAAATAAATCCTATCAAACAGGGCCAAAGTAAAATTACTTAAATAGAGTTCCTATTTACAAAATTTTAATTTATCCTCCTCTGTCATTTTCATCTTCCCTTCTCTCAATACCCAATTTTAAGAAATTTAGCAGGTAAAAAACAATTTGAAAAATTTAGCAATGTAAAACTAGTTAACCTAATTCAATGGGTGACGAATTTTACGCATCTCTTTTCCCTCTACTCTTCTTGATAAGACAGTGAAAAGAAGCCAAGGACAAGCATTTCAGAAATTGATGCTATTGGGTGTTCGTGCAAAACCCGCAAGCGTACTGGATCGTTTACAAGTAATAGAATTGATGAATTGAAAGTATCGTCCCATAGTGAATAAATTTAATTTAAATTTACCAACTTTTTATGGGATTCGAATTATGTAAATAAAAGGGAATTTTATTTTATTTTGTGTTTAACTAATCTAAAAAAAAAAGGTAAAAATGTGGGTTTTATCAATCTATGGATGATTGTATTGGATCTCGAATCCGCATATTGCTATCTATTTTAATTCTTGATTTGTAATCTAGTTTCGTTCATGCGTTCTTGAAAATCGATAATTCTATTCTAATTGATTTTTTTCCAAGACAAATTAAATATATTCTAGTCATGACCCAAATCTATTCCTAATCTGAATTCGAATAATTCGAATGCATTAAATTTTAGATTATCTATATGATTGCATACATGATAAATGTTATTCTTCACACCTATTGCACATATATTAATTTTACCGCGTTCTAAACTTGTTGTGAGTCTCACAACACTATGATAAACAACTAAATTATCTAGTTCGTGGTCAATCACTTAAATAATGCAATGAGTAGGCAAAATTAATCAAGAAACGCAAGAAATAAATTAAACTACTAGTTTTGAATTAAAACAAATAAAAATAGGGTTCATCTTCATCCAATACAAACACAAATATAGCATAACATGTTAATATATAAATTACAAAAAGAATAATAAAAAAATATCACATGGATTATGAAATAAATCAAAAGATGTTGATCTTCAATTTCAATGTTGAATTCTTCAAAATCTTGTTGTAATTGACCTTCAATTCCTTGCTAGGGTTTGATCTCTCTCAAAATATAGTAATTAGCATCTTATTCTTAATAAATTTGATGAAACTATGGTGTATGAAGAGGCAAGAGAGGTTTTCTTTTATGTGTATCCCTTATTCTCTATTTATAATAGCTAGAAAATAAGTCAAAATCTCGTCCAATTTGATTTTCAAAAGAGTTTGAATCGCGAAAGGTAACTAAAAATTTGTCTGCAAAAAAGGCATATACGCTCGCACCGCTATAAGCGTTGCACGTGTGCCGTAGAACAAATGACTCGGGTTGGGGAAAATAAGCTGTGCGCGGGCCATGAATTGCCTGCGCGCGCAGTTTTATTTCTGAACAATTTTCGGTATGTTAGCCATAACTTTCCTTACAAGTATCTGATTGAGATGATTTAAGATGCGTTGGAAAACTAATTCGAATTTATGCAATTCTTCTTGAAATACGATTTTTCCAATTCAAACGATTGCTATCTAAAAAATGGGTCCCAAATTGATGCTAAAAATCCATAGCTTAACTTCTTCGACTGAAAATTGATTTGTGAAAATATTTCCACTATATTCCGCTCTGTTGACCTCCAAATGCAACCAATTAATCCTACGAGGGTGCTTGACACCCATTTTTTGGAGAATAGAATTTTTGGAATAGTGATTGATGGAAGAATGTGTGGTGGAAAAGTAATAAATATTTTTAAATTTGTGGGTAATATTATTTTATTGGGAGAATGTGTGGTTGAAATGAAGAAAGATAAAAAAAAAAAGAGAATGAGATTAGAATGGGTGCCAAACAGGGGCTATATGATCTTCATTCATCGTTTTGTGCTCCGAATCAACTATTGAACGTTTACACTTTGGTCCCCAAACTTTGAATTTTCTTTGTTTTCGCACGTTTTTCATTCATTTCTTCCAAATTCATCAATTTGCATTGGGCTCAACCTAATAAACATAATTAACGCAAAATTAAGTTATAATTCATCTAAATCACTTACAAATATTCCAATTTAATAGTTTAGATAAGTGTACAAAATACACTTATCACTAGGTTTCGACATGGCGCGATTCGGTTCGATCAGACCAAATTTTTCGGGTATTTAATAAATGAAATCATCGGATCCAAATATAATTATGGAACCGTTTGGGTTCGGTTCCGTACCATAATTATTTTTTTTTTTAGCATTTACAGCAACACTACATAAATACAACTAATGATATGCCCATTCGTAGTTTCAATGGACATTTAGGTAGGGGAAGTCGGACTCGACAGTCGGCGACTTCGGTTTGGACATGTAGATATAAATTTTTAATTTATCAAATAATTTGGGGTTAGTGGATCCGTGCTTACCGAATGAAAGTATGAAATTGGAAAATGAATGATAAAAACTTAAAAAGGCCTAGATTTTGGGCTAACGATGAAATTAATAATTGAACCAAAAAATTAAAATAAAAAAATTGAATTTAGAAACTGAGTTGAGCTGAGCTAGCTGCTAGGAGTTAATACCCTAAATACTCACTGAACTTTGCCAAAAGTTCCTCGGAGGTCACCGAACTTCAAAACTTTCCTAATTAGTCACTGAACTTTGCAAAAAGTTCCTAAGAGGTCACTGAACTTCAAAACTACAATAAATAGTCACTAAAATTTGCTAAAAGTTCCTAGGAGGTCACTGAACTTTACAAATTGGGATCTCATACATCGATGATTCAGTGACCTCCTAGGAACTTTTTGCAAAGTTGGGTGACTATTTAGGGAAGTTTTGGAAAAGTTCAGTGGCTATTTAGGGTAGTTTTAAAGTTCGGTGACCTCCTGGGAACTTTATGAAAAGTTCAGTGATTAATTAAGAAAGTTTTGATTGAAGTTCAGTGATCTCATGAGAACTTTTAACAAAGTTGAGTGACTATATAGGGTATTAACCCGCTAGCTAGTCATGGATTTGGCTTGGGAGTTGGAGCATTAATCACTAAATTAGTTAATTTGCTAATTTGTTTAGAAAAAAATAAAATAATTTAATCAATTCAATATTAAAAATTATTTAAATTCGGTTCTTATTCAATTTTTCGATTCTTGGTCTAGAATCGAAAAATCGAACCAAACACATCGGTTCTCGATTTAAATATCCGTTCGAGTATTTAACTTATGAAAAATCGCTCAGTTCGGGTTCAGTTCGATCCAATTCGGGAGTTTTGTCCAGCCATATATGATATAATGGGGATCGTGACCAATTTTTATTTTTTAAATTGGAGAGCAAAGAGCTGTCGTTTTCATCTTTACTTCAACCCCCCCCCCCCCCCCCCCCGCCCCCTCTCCTGATCTCCCTCTCAATCAATCTAAAAACCCACCAGCTTTATATTTTCTTTTCTTTTTTATTCATTAATTGTTGTTTATTTATAATGGGATGTGACAAATAAATAATGTAGTGATAATATAACATGAATTCCATTTGTACATAAAAAATTCAAAAAAATTCATCAGAGACAATAGTGGGTCCCACTATGTATTTAAAAAGAAAAAAATTTATTTCTGAACGTGCAGTACTTTTGGTAATATAATTACACTTACGGTTTTTGTCCCCAACGTTTCCAAAAGTTACAGATTTACCCTAGGCTTAATTTTTGGCGTCGCTCATCTTAAACTTTCTAATATTGGCAGAGTTCATCCCTCTTCATGAATTCTGTTTAATTTCGATGTTGAAGTGGTGTAACGTGTATTGCTCAGTACCTTAAATAAGCAAAAACAAATAAAAAAAGAGTAAATAGATAAATAAAAATAAAATGACACAAAAATTAGAAAGAATTTATTAGAAAAAACAGAAATAAAATTAAAAACAATAAATAAAATCCCAACCCAACCCCCTTGACCAACTATCGCCTGTCCATATGCAGCAATCACCCCAAGGTCACTTCTCCTCCCATCTTTTGTTGAGAACAAATATAAAGATAACATTACAGCACAATTATTTGTTGGAATTTGGTTGAGAGGAAAAAATAATTTAGCTAAGTATAAAAAAATGAGTTTCGTGTTAATTTTGCTCAAATATTTGGACTTGATCTGTTAGTCTAATAGTCAAATTATGAATATAAATAGACTAATTTGTTTTACTCGTCGAGTAGATCATCGTGGTATATTTGAAATCTCAAAATCAATTTCAGATTAATGAGAAATTACAGTGCAAAGTTGGATTGAAAAGAGAAAATACGGACTGAAAAAATGGCTAACTCCTTAGCTCACCTATCGCTTGAGCGACAGTCTAGCGATAGACGAGCGAGAAAGGCTTTGATGAAAATGTGTCACTGTCGCTTGAGCGAGAGGTTAGCGACAGTAAGGGGTGCTTCCCTTCGTGCAGGTTGCTAAGTTTGTGGCGTGACATTTCACTCGCAACTATTCATCTTCTATATATATGACCCTTTGACGTCCATTATATATCCCATATCATTTTTACATTGATCATTACATCAAAACTCTTGTAAAACACTCTCCAAAAGTCATTCCAAAACCATTTTCTTGTAGGGGAAATTTTCGTTCCAAATCCGTTATTACTTATGGTTTGAAGTGCTTCTAACATAAGTTGTATCCGTTGTATCTTGGTAGACAAATGCCGTATTCCGTTAGCACCGTTGTGGGGCAATGTTGTTTTAAGGGAAAAAAGTTTTTTCATTTTCCTCGAATTTCAATCTTCGCTTTATTTTTTTTTCCTTACTTTCTTTTTATCCTAGGATTTAATTACGCTCATACGAATTAAATATTTTCTTTGTCTAAACAAACATTTGCGTATACTAACTCTCCAACAACGTTATCCATTTATCCACCACTTATTTCTAGAGATCCACACATACTATTCACTCATTCAAAACTCACTTTTATATGTTTATAATCTAAACCGCATACAAACCTTTCTCGAACATATTTTAAATTTTATTTGAGTTTAATATGAAGGGCCACGACTGGTGATGAGAGGATGAGACGGTGTTGATGTTTCCTCTGGTGGTTGTGTATGGTTTTGGTGGATCAGGTATAGTTGTAGAGCATGTAGTGGTGGGGATGAAGGAAGAGAATAATAAGTTTTCAGCTTTTTGGCAGAGGTTTAGTACAAGAACTCGTGCTTAATAATGTAGGAAATAGGAAGAAGAAGTGAGAGGTAGCGGTAGACCTGCAATGGCAACCGACAGCAGGCTTGTGTGGGGGTGAAGGAAGAAAATAATTTTGTTTTATGCTCGTTTAGTTGTTTTTTTTTTCTTTTCTTTTGATCATTTGAGTTGGCCGAAGAACGAGGTTCACAGCCTGGGGGAATTTACCACTGTCATCATCTGCGGTCCATAGGCAATCCAATCTTTTTCGTGTAAGGCGAATGTCCCAGCGTGGGGTCTTTTCTTTTGCTCTGGGAAAATGATCTTTGATGTCGAGATTGACAAGTTTCAGTACTCAGTTCTAGGTATACCCGAAAGGTAGCACTATTTTTAGACAAAAAAACATTAATTAGACAGACCCCGTCAATGGGATAATTTTTCCTAATTTGTGAAAGTTTGGGGATGGGTAACGTAAAAAAAAAAAAAATAAGGATAAATTTGCAAATGTTACCCCCACTCACTATAGGCGGCAAGGATTTGTCGGCACAATGGAAAAGAGTAATGATATTTGTACATCATGATATACGGATTAATTTATAGAATAATGATGTGAATTATATTAAGGGCGTGTTTGAGTTACATTATTTTGGAAAAATGTATTCTGAAATTGTATATTGATAGAGAATGTGTGGTTGAAAATTAATAGAAAAATGAGAATGAAAATTTTAATGTGTACCAAACATGAGCTAATTGACTTTTTTTCCCCCCTCTTTCTTTCTCTTCCACGTTTTGTACATTAATTTGTATGATGTACAAATAATATTAGGATAAGTCTTCTTGTACATTGGGGTGTCCATAAGGGTGTCCATAATGGACACCCGGCACCCCCTATTGGATGGAGTGCTTGTGGGTCCGGCACTCCATCCAATAGGGAGGTGCCGAGTGTCCATTATGGACACCCCAATGTACCCATAGCATCACCCATAATATTATTTTAGCAAATAAACTATAGGAATGCGTACAAAAACTATTACATAATGTTTTACCTAATCCATTTGGTACAAATAGATAAATCATAAACTACAAATGCAATATTTAACATGAGTAATAGAAGAAAACGAAATTACTATGCATGCGCTCCCAAATAAGGGGCCGACACGTATTGTTTAGGTAAAACATCATGTAATCTATTTGATACAAATAGAGAAATCCTAAACTACAACTACAATATTTAACACGAGTAAAAGAAGAAAATGAAATTACTATGGGCCTTTATTTGAGATATTTTTAATGCCTACTCGTTTTGCATCTTTTGTAGGTCATTGCTGTGTGTCGGTGGCCAGGTATGATCAAGTTGTCCATAATTATGTGCAACTCAGTTGGATGTACAGAAAGGAAACCACAGAATTTTAACAGTATACACACATTGGTGGATCCCGCACATTTTTTTTAAAATTTTAAATACATGGGGAGTCCCGCGCATTTGTGTGTATTATGGCCAAATTCTTCTGTACATGGGGAAAAACTAATAAAAATATGCTTCCAATATATATTTTTACCCCCATAAAATTATGTTGTGTTTCATTCTCTTTTATTTGTAACTCTCTTACTCTACTAATTTTTTTGTAAATATTATTTTGAATAGTGAATTTTGTAAGAATGTGTAATTAAAAAGTAGGGAATTTTTTTTGAATTTATGTGGCTTCCAAAATCTATTAGTTTGAAGAGAATTTTTTTTTTTTTTTTTTTAAACATTGCTCATTTTACTTACATGACACTTAGACCATGTTGGTCCCCTTTTTTGAGACTCTTTTTTTTTTTTTTCCTCAAATTCAATTTTAATTACAATTTTCATGGAATTTAAGAATTTTTTTTCGACTTATTTAAACATACATTTCATTATTTCTTTAATCAGAAATTACTAAAAATCTAAATACTACTCCAATCAAAGAGGGGCATATTTTGAATAATGTCATCTAGCACAAGATGTGTTTGAACATTAGTTTATGTGCCAATATATCATAAATCCTATTAAATTGATCATAATTGATCATATTTAATTAAATCTGTAATTTAATATCAATTGTGCTGCCACCTAAATTGGTGTTAAACATGTTAAATTGCACTACTCGCTTACTTTGGCAATATACGATCCATTATAAAAATCTACAAGTCCTATCGATAAATAAACTATACTCTTAATGGATAAAGCATCTATTTGTCTACCACTCTTCAAAAATTATTATTATTATTTTTCTAAAATTCATTTTCAACTGTACATTATCACAATAAAATATTTTGCACGTAAATTTAAAACTAACTTATTTTTGAACTACGCATCTAAAAAATATTCACTATTTCAAACTCATTTTCAAAAAAAAAAAAAAACAAAACATTTTAATAATTGTCAAACAGGTGCAATGACAGAGCCAGGGAGTCTTGACGGGTCACGTTACCTACAGAATTTAAGAGTTTTTTTAATAAGAAAATTAGATTAATTAAAACCCTTCTGAATTTTCATTTTTCGTCACTTGAGTTTCCAACAAAATTTTAATTGGAATATTAAATTTCAATTTGTCAAAAATGGATCATTTAACTTTATTTAGCTTCTAATAACTAATCAATCTGTGTCACATTATCCTTCCCTAACACAAATTTACAAAAATTGCTTAGTCGATAGTTATCTATAACATATCTCGTGTAATTAATTTGTGGCATTCCATATCATCTTCACATACCTGTAGAAATGTTGTTTGACAAGTTATATATTTTTTTATTTTAATACTTTTTTTATGGAGTAAATGTTATTCATCTTTACTGGTGCTTAGTACCAGAGAGGCAGAGACTAGGTGTCAAATAAGTGTATAGATTTATTTAAATGCAAAGTCAAATAATTTATTTAATCAATTAAATGTGAATATTTAAACTGGTGCTAAATAGTATTTTTCATTTCTTACGTGGACAAGTAATGAGTTGGCATTCCAAGAAGCAATTATGAGCAATATCATTTTCTTTTGGTTGGGTTACATCGAGGGATGAAATATGAAAGAGTGGAGAAATTTGAAACAAAGCTAATGTTTGGTAACTTAATTGATACAAATTAAAATTTAATGATTCAAATCGAAGTAAATAGTGTCTTGCTTGTTTATGTCAAAATAATTTATTTGCTATTTTTGACCAAATATGAAATTTTTAAAATTTTGAGGTAATAAGATATTGAATACTTTACCTTTTTAACAACCTTTTCGAATTTGATTACGGCTTTTAAGCCCCTGTTTGGAACCCATTCTCTATTTCATTCTCATTTTTTTCTTTTACTTCATTTCAACCACACATTCTTCCAATAAAATAATATTACACACAAACCTAAAACTTTTCCACTACACATTCTCACATCAATCATTATTTCAAAATTTCTTATCTTCAAAAAATGGGTGTCAAACACCCTCTAACTAAGAAATTTTGCGTCCGCCAACAATCTGGTGCCCCTCATTGGCTACCCTTCTTCAAAACCTTTTTTTCTTAATTGTCTTTTTTTTTTTTCATTAAGACGAAACACATAAATTTAAACATTTTCTCTACTTTTTTTTTCCCCATATAGAGATTGTTTGAGCCTTTTTTTTTTTTTTTGTCAAAAATACATTTTTAAATAGTGTTTGATGATGAATGTATGGTTAAAAAATAAGATTTTCTTAAAAATTTACGTATAATATTATGTTATTGAATAATGTGATCGAAAATAAAAAATAGAGAAAATTGTATTTTGAAAACACACAAACATATTTTCCAAAAATCACTATTTAAAAACTTTTTGATCTTTATTTTATTTTTTTTTCTTTTTATAATGGCCATAACACCGTGTGCGAGAGAATTTAGAGGGTGTAAACCCACGTGAGCCCCCAAAGGACAGCTCATTGGTCGAAGCCAGTCACTCGACAGCGCGTGCTCGTTAGTTGCGATCGATATTGCATCATTTATTTTATCCAAATTCCAAATTTCCGACAATGCATTTGTTGTATCTTCAATTAGAGATTTTAGATGTATTAAAAAATTAACTGTATTGTTAGAGGTTGTTTTATGAAGATTAAAATTAATTTTTTAGTAGATTTTGATAAAATTGATGGAATGTGTGGTTAAAAAGTTGTGGGACCAATTGAATATGTTGTTAATATTAATTGTTTGACTTTGACTTAGATTAACATTTAATTTTAATCAATACCAAACAAGAATGAAGAAAAGTGGTCTTTAATTTGGGATATACGAAGAAGGAAAACAATCCTAAGATGAAGTATAATAATTTGTTCCAAATATTTTATTTCACAAATTTATTTATTACCTCATTAGTTAAAATTGACTAATGAGAAAAAAACTTAAAGTTGAATTTTAAGAGTAAGAGCCCGTTTGGGAGAGATTAAAATTGAAAAATTAACAGTTATTATTGACTTATATTAGACAAGTGAGACCCAATAATGACCATATTTTCAATTTTAATCGGTACCAAACTGACTCTAAATTTGATTGACATGAAAAATACCTCATAGATGCAAGAAAAGAAAATCCTACCCCAAAAGAAAGTGTTTTTCTCTAAAATAAGTAAAAAACTATATATTTTCATATGTTGAAAAACATTTTTTATAGAAAAAATAACGACCAAACAATTCAAAAATTGAAACTTTAAAGATAAAGATCATTTTCCATGGCAAACTTCTCAATCACACACCCCTAAGGGTGTGCTTGATTGTGAACATAAAATTTGTATGGACAAAAAATAAATTATAAACAATTCATGGAAATTATTAATTAAATGTTTTTTATTGATTTATTTTTCAATTTAGAAAATGTTATACTTTTTTATTTTTTATTGGTGGGTAGATGATAAAGAAAGGGATGGTGAATTACCTGAAAAATGAAAATCACTCATCCCAAAAAAAAAAAAAACATTTTCTTTATTTTTAGGAAAATATTGTCACATGATCAAAAGTCGAAAAATATTTTTTGTGGAAAAAATTGTTAATCAAGCCCTCAAAAGTAAGAATTTGGATGAAAAATAATATTTTTCATAAAAAATAAAATCAATCAGTTAGAGATAGTTACCATCTACACGTGATTAACATTTCCGCTGTTGAATTTTTCTATACGTACAATATTTTTTTCGTCTCAATGAAATCAATGATAAAATGTCACTATGTAACGTGGAATATTTCTTTTGTGTTTTGATGATATTTCTTTTTCATTGACCCTACAATAATTAGCGCAATTTAAAAACGAAATGCAACGTGGCATCAAAATATAGCGAGTAAGAAAAGAATTCTGTATTAGCGCGAGTACTGAGTGAAAATGCTTGCAGTAAGGCCACCGACTCTGAGAAACTGCCTCCCTCCATTTCTACCTTTAAATACATCCATTCCTCCCCTCTTAAACTCCACAATTGAATCACAAATTTCTCGAAAAATCAGCCAATCTGTATTATCGAAGAAATTAGTGTGAAGTTCGATAATGGCGAGTGGAAGAGTGGATCTGGACGGGAATCCAATAAAGTCTATTACGATTTGCATGATCGGCGCTGGCGGCTTCATCGGTTCACACCTCTGCGAGAAGCTCATGAGCGAGACACCGCACAAGGTGCTCGCTGTTGACGTGTATGATGATAAGATCAAGTACCTGCTGGAGCCTTCTGGCTCGGGTGAGCTCCCATGGGCCGATCGCATCCAGTTCCACCGACTCAACATCAAGAATGATTCTCGCCTCGAAGGTCTCATCAAGATGGCAGATCTTGTAATCCTCCAACTCTTCGATCTTTTTCTTGAATAAAATCCTGCATTTTTTTTTCTTATTGCATGAAATTTCGGATCTAGATGTGAGATACCGTGGCTTTATTTGCAATTTCTCGTGCCATTATTTATTTTTCATCGGCTTTGTTTCACATTGGAGTTATTTTTATCCGTTGGAATTTCGAGATTTCACATTGAATTATGATTTTCGTAATTGAGTTTTAATTGATCTGACTTTCGCAAGTGTCTGGAACTTTAGTGCGATCTCTAGGTCTTTTGAGGTCTTTATTTTGTACTCTTTTTATGACCTATATAGTTTGCACCTGAAGGTTTCTTTATTCTGTTTCTACTGTCATTTTCATACACTATTTTCACTTTATATGGGCGAACGTGTTTGACAGAGATTAAAATCGGATTAAAATTGAAAAAATAGCCGTTATTGTTGACTTTTATTCGACGAATAGGACCGATAATGACTATATTTTCAATTTTAATTGGATTTTAAGCCGTACACTATTTTCACTTTATTCCTTTTGGGAATTGCTTTTTGCCGTGAATTTTTTATTCCTTTTAAGCTGTATTAACGTGTTTGTTGAGCTTCGTATCTTTCATGGATTTTCGATGAGGCTGACTGGGATGTGAATCTTATATATTTCTTGTGATGCAGATAATAAATCTTGCTGCGATTTGCACTCCAGCGGATTATAACACACGTCCTCTGGATACTATCTACAGCAACTTCATTGATGCTCTCCCAGTGGTATGTCTTTACTATTTAATGGAAATATTCTATAAAATCTTGGTTAGTTCTCACTTCTGAATTGATGTATGATGTAATATTGGTTTTGTGGATTTAGGTGAAATACTGTTCAGAAAATAGCAAGCGTCTCATACACTTCTCCACTTGTGAAGTGTATGGGAAAACAATTGGTTGCTTCTTGCCAAAAGATAGTCCATTACGGCAGGTTAGTTTTTGCTTTCCTTTTTCTTTCTCTTGTTTGACAAAGCTTACTTTTGCGGAATCCAGATTTTCTTGATCATTATTTTTCTTAAACTTTTAGCTTTTTTACACATGCGCTTTTGACTTCTATGTCTAGTTACTGTAAAAGGAATTAACTGAATTTGTAAAGGACTTGTTCTCTTCAGAATTTTCTATGCAGTCTCTGTAGCTGTTATGTGATTTCTATGTACTGGTATTTGCATAAACAATTTTGTTTTGCTTTTGGTTTCCCTTCTTTGCACCACATTAAATTAATCTTACTACAAGTATATCTGCTCCATGTTTATTAGGCCTTTCCACAAAAGAAATATTGGATTATTCTTCCGGTACATAGGGGGCACCATAATGGACACATGGTGCCCCCTATTGGAGGGGGCGCGGGGCCACTATGTACTTGTAGCACTTCCCAAAAATATTTACAAACAGAATATTGTTTCTTCTCTCGTTTCTTATCTGGGTGGTTGGTTTATTTATTTTAAGCTCTAACAGCGAGCTTTAAGGGATACTAGCATATTGAGATTATTTTTGAATATTATGCACTTCATTTCCACCATTTATGGAAAACATACAAGGGTAGAGTATATCTTGAGTTTCGTATTTATTTTTTTTAATCTCAATTTTTTACTCTACCTATGTAAGTGAAAATACAATATGTTATACGATCTACTTAAGTGGAAATAGCTCTGCGATTTGAAGATTCTATGCTTCATATACTTAAAAATATACTGGCGGGGCAATTTCAAATAGTACTCTCTTGCTTACTTTTGTTCATTGAACTAATAAAACTTATTAATAACTCAGAATGATCGAAATTTATATGAGATTGAGAGGGAAATGGGGATGAGCGATGATTCATCCGAAGAAAAATGTGAAATAAATAATAAAATAAAAGTTGTGTACTTTTTTCCACAGCAGTTTGAGTGCTGCACGATCTTTCTTTGTTTGCATACTTCTTTTGCTTGTTTTCTTGCAACACTCAGTAAGATACTAGACATGCACGCTACATCCATGGCATGTTTTTGCCCCTGTTTATTTTCCTCTACTTCTGCGAGGTGTCCTTGACATGCTTGTTTTACTAGATTGTTGGTATGATGGTACCCAGGAGGGATTGAAACTTTTTTCTGTTGATATCCTGTCCTGTTACTGAAATTTTTGGCATTGCCTCTTTTGGTTGTATTTTTACTGAAATTTGGACATATACATTATGGGTTATGTTGATTGATTTTTCATCGAGGACTTTGAACTTCGAGGGTAAAAATCAGTGCACGAAATTGCCTACTGTTTTGCAAGTTTTCAGCAAAGGAGTCTTAAATATTTAATATGAATTTTCCATAGAAAATCTTCTGAATCATTACTTGTCATCAGGATCCTGCATATTATGTTCTTTCAGAGGATGCCTCCCCTTGCATTTTTGGCCCAATTGAGAAGCAGAGATGGTCATACGCATGTGCAAAGCAACTGATTGAGAGATTGATTTATGGTAAGTGAACTTAAGTTGATAGCTCTTGTTGTTTTGGTATTGAAACCTGAATTATTTATTCCTTACTCAATTATTCCATAGCCGAGGGTGCTGAGAATGGTCTCGAGTTTACCATTGTGAGGCCTTTCAACTGGATTGGTCCCCGAATGGATTTCATACCTGGAATCGACGGTCCCAGTGAAGGTGTTCCAAGAGTTCTAGCCTGCTTTAGCAATGTAAGTTGATTTATCCCTTACAGAATTGAAATTCATGCCAGTGATTTCCGCACATCTTATTTTCTTTTTGGCAATCCTCGTGTTGTGCAGAATCTCCTAAGGCGTGAACCACTTAAGCTTGTAGATGGTGGCCAATCACAGAGAACCTTTATTTATATAAAGGATGCTATTGAATCTGTTCTATTGATGATAGTATGTCAAGTTTTTCCCCTATTACTTCTGTTTGACTCTTTAGCATGTGGAATTAGTAGCTGACCTCAAAATTTTACTCAGGAAAATCCAGCCAGGGCTAACGGTCAAATATTCAATGTGGGCAACCCCAACAATGAAGTTACAGTGAGGCAACTTGCTGAAATGATGACACAGGTGATTTGAATATCGTCTTTCATATATATCTTTTCCACGAATCAATTTTTTCTTTTTTTCCCCCCCTGCTATTCTCTATATGTACTCTCTCAACATAACTTTTGTTCTTGCATGCTCGTAGGTTTACTCAAAAGTTAGTGGAGAATCATCACTAGAAACACCTACCGTCGATGTTAGCTCCAAAGAATTTTATGGTGAAGGATATGATGATAGTGACAAGAGAATTCCAGACATGACTATTATTAACAGACAACTTGGTAATAACTTGTTTCTAAAAACACAGTAATGTTTGAGAGCGTTCCCAAAATTCTTATACAAAGTTCTAATCATGATATTGCCAGGATGGAATCCGAAGACATCACTTTGGGACCTGCTCGAATCGACTCTTACTTACCAACACAGAACATATGCCGAAGCTATCAAGAAGGCCATTTCAAAGCCCGTTGCAAGTTAACAAAAAGTAATGCTGGGTTCTCTTACCGTGTTGTGAAACTTGGACCGCCTTTCAATTCCTTACGAGGATCTCATAGTTATCTATTATATGGTTCCTTCTCGTATATGTCATATGTGGTGCTACTTTTTATCTCTTGTCACTAGTTAGCAGCTTACAGTTGTAGGGATCTTGTATGTCTAATATCTTTTACTAAGCAACACTCCGTTGGGGGGTGTACTCTGTTGTATTTTACAGGGAAAGGCAGCCTCGTTTCTTCGGAATTTTGTTATTGGTGATGTACTTATTTTGATTCAATTGGATAATTACACTTTAATTTGATCGCTATAATTTACTCTAAGGGTCCGTTTGATTGCAAATGTGAAAAATGAGTGGAAGGCAATTGAATTGCCTATAAGTTGTTTTATTTAGAATTGTAATTAATTGTGTTTGATTAATATAATTTTCCACCTGGAAAATGTTGAAAGTTTGGTATCCGTTTGACTTCTTTTTTTATGAAAATTGTTCATTAAAGTGATAATTTTTTCCACAATTGGTTATAAAATTTGTT
This sequence comes from Fraxinus excelsior, assembly GCA_019097785.1. Lineage (NCBI taxonomy): Eukaryota > Viridiplantae > Streptophyta > Magnoliopsida > Lamiales > Oleaceae > Fraxinus > Fraxinus excelsior. Next base: position 33,441,699 of record CM032629.1, read on the forward strand.
TCCATTGCCAAAAAGTAAAAACACACACAAAAAAAAAATCCTAGAAAATCATTTTTTTTTATATCAAAGTTTAGTGTTTGTTTTGCTTTGTTTTACATGAAAATTGTCCATTAAAGTGATATTTTTTTTTTAATAATTGATTATGAAATTTGTTTCCACTGTAAAAAAAAAAAGTCGAAACTTCCATTTCCCACAAAAAAGGTGGGAAAAACAATTCAAGCAAATTAAAGAAAACAGGCACGTGAGGAGCCAATGTGGAAAACCAAATGCCAAGAAAATTACTGTCCTCAAACACTACAAAACTTGAAAAATGGAAAACTAATTCCATTTTTCATGAAAAATGTGGTGTATCAAACACAACTTAATATTAATTAAGTCGTGTACTTTAATTTTGATTCAATTGAGTAATTACACCTTAATTTGATTCCATCGAGCATTTCTGTTCAATTTCATAACCTAAACTAACGAAATTCGATGAAATGGTAGTTCTTCATTTATTTTATTGGAATTGTACATATTTTGTGTCGAAAACTAATGATTTAAGTGTGATTATCATTATTTTTCTTAACTGTCACAATGTATTTATGTGAATGAAATAAACAAAGTTATTTTAATTAAAGTGATATTCGATTAAAATTAAAAGTATGGTTGCTTGAAACCATATTCACTTGTATTTGATTAAACAAAAATTAAAGAAAAAAAAAAATGTGATCAACTGTTACTTTTAACTATACATTTCATCCATTTTTATTAAAATATACAATAAATTTAAATTTTATCAAAAGCAATAGGGACAAATTATATAGCAATTTTCCGTTTCCTTGGTGCCATAGCATTTTATCAAAAGTAATGATTCATTTATTCAATATCTTTTACTCCTTAATAAAAGATTTTACTTCACGTTCACATTTTTCGAAAAAACAAACTATTTTTAAACCTATCGTTATAAATAAATAGAATTATTCTTGTTGTACATAATTTTCTACATAACTTTTTACCGAATCGACAAGTAGCGGCCCCCTATTGGGGGTGCCTAGAAAACTAGGTACATGTAGCTTGATCCAATTAAATAACGAGTTTTCAAACTAAAGCAATTTCAACATTTGATAAAACATTAGATGATCTTTCCATGTCACAACATAGATGAGTACCGAAAAAATTGAATTACATATTCACGTACCAATTCAATAAGTATTTGACATTTTCTACTACCAAATATTAATTCTACAACATTTAAAAAAAAAAAAAAAAAACAAAGACTCATAGGACAATAAATTGAAGATCGATAGCGAAATTTTGCCGTTCTTTTTCCTTTTGTTTTGCTAAAGGCATTTAACCTTTTCTAGAATAGAAATAGAAATAACCTTTTTGAGGTGCCTTTATCATCGGTCATCATTAGACAAAGATCTTGTACCCGGGTCAACCCATAAACCCGAAACCCCTCAACTCACCCGTACGATGACCCGGGCCAGGGACAAAAAGGGAAATTCTGCAATTAATTAATTAATTCTCAAAAGAAAAAAATAAATGAAAAATAAATACTGCCAAATCAAAGTGCCTCCCTCCACTGTCCGACGGCTTTTGCACACTCTCTCTAGACCACACCCACTTCTCCTCTTACTCCACAGGCACACACTTGATTTCGTATAAATTATACAGGCAAGAGTGTAAAAGGGGGATTTTTGATAATTGAAATTTTGAACTGAATTGAGATCTGTTGTTGTATAGTGAGGGCCGTTGGATCTGGGGGTTGTGACGTCATCTCTCGGGCTTTGGATCTGAGACAGATTGAGGATGGCGTTGTCTGGGATGAGAGGGTTGTCGGTGTTCATAAGCGATATTCGGAATTGTCAGAACAAAGAGCAGGAGCGCCTCCGCGTCGATAAAGAGCTCGGAAATATCCGCACTCGCTTCAAGAACGAAAAGGCAAGTACTTAACTAGATATGCATACGTATACGCGTGTATGGGTTGCTGAATCAGAGGGGTGGCTGATTTTCTTTTTCTCATTTGTAAAATTAAATGTAATTTGTGATTTTGCAATCTGATACGACTTATGAGCTGTAGGCGTTGAAATTTGTCTCAATTTTTTGGTATTTTGTTGAAAATTAAAGTTTAAGGACGTTTTGTCGTTAATTACAGAGGTTTGTTTCTCTAGGGGTTTTAGAATGGAGATATGCAGTGAAGTAAGGATTAATGACTAGTTAAATTGTGTCCATGGGGCATTCAGGGAATCAGTTGCATGAACTGACTAAGTAAAATTGTTGAGTGGGCACTGTTAATCTTTTGATTGTGTGTTGTAGTGGTGGATTTGTCTTGAGCTGAGTTTAATCTTTTGAAAAAAGGATATATCAGATAATTAAGCTTAATACCCCTGGAATTTGGTTTTGTTAGATATTTTCTTGCGTATATGGCAATCGGGTGTGTGAGATTGAGTTGTGCTTTCATGAGACCGAATGAATGAATGATGAAAGCAGATCATTTATCTTGCAGATAATAAATTTTTAATTGAGCTTGCATAAACATCGAAGTATTATGCACATGATTGCACTGCTTAATGAAGTGGGACCAAGTTCATGTTGGATTTTTTAAATGCAAATTATTATATGGTGAATAGTTCAAAGGTGCAACCATTATCTATGTGATATGGGAAGGCTAAATAAATAGAGTTTGTGACAAAGATGCAGAGTTTGTGGCTGCATGAATATAGGAACTGAATAGTTCAATATGATTTGGCCGGTGCTGTCCTAGTTGGAAGGTTGGGTGCCTGGATTAGGGGTGTACAAGGTAATATCGGTTAAGATTATGCGAGTATATATCATTTCAGCTAATGAATAAAAATGTGGCTGTTTTAACTTAGGATATCTTTATGAAGAATTCCAAATAGATTCAGAAATAAAAAATGAGTCCCAGCATTAAAAATTTCTGAAACACCTGGGTGTATTTTTTTCAAAAGAAAAAATGATGGAAAAATGAAGTCCAAAGAAGCGATCATTTTCTTAGAGAAACCAATACCTTTTGCTGTATTTAGCTTATGCTCTTGAACATTGAGAAAGAATTTCATGCTTCCCCACAATTTAAATGAAACACAGCTGAAATTTAATTATTACATTATTTATTTACTTCTCTCATTTATCTTTTAAACAACAGAGATCCAGTTAGACGTTCGACATTTTTACAAGATATTGACCAACAAATTGTCGATAGTCTCCTAAAAAGTCCTCTTTCAATCCATACTGTACAGGGACTTTTTTTACTATAATTATCATGATGATAACAGCTGTATGTGGTCAATCTTTTAATGAGTTGATAATCACAATCAAGTTCCAAGGTCTCTTGAACTGTACGTTGTTGGAAAAGCTGTTTGAGGCTTATGTCTGGAGTCCAGAGCATTTTCTGGCGAGTCTTTCACTAAATGCTTAAAGGTTATGCCTTAAAGTGCTATTATTATGGCTTACACCTCAAGGCTAATCTTCGGAACGACCAAGTCTTCACCTGTTTATCCTGCATTTTCTGCGCATTTTATTGCCAACCTTAACTTTGGCTATTTTTTGTAACCTATAATGTTTTAGGTTTTTCCTTTTGTTTCCTTTCTTCTGCCTCTACACGAAAAGGAAAGAGGAAGGAGAAGACACCATTGCAAGATGACATGATAAAGATTATGTAAATAGAAGACACTGATAATGATAACGAATCAAAGATAACATGTTGATGGTTTTTCAAATATCCTATTAGTAATGATAAATATAGGAGAATTCTGGGCCTTTGTATTATTTTTAATTATTTTATTGGTTCATCTAAAGGCTTGCGCCTCACAACTCTTTCTTCTTGGAGGTGAAAGGCCTTGGTACTGAATTGAGCCTTTTTAAACATTGGAACTGAATTTGAAAATCGGTGGGAGATGGGGAATGTTGTGCACCTTGCAGTTTCTTGGCGCTCTTTTCATGTATACATCGCATGTCAATACATTGTATGCACTTGCGGAGAATCCTCTGAAATCTTTGTGGTGGTAATAGATTTTTTCTTGTCAAGGACAACATAGATTGAGGGAACAACTGTGACATTGCAGTTACTTGTAATTTGGTGGTTTACTTCAAAACTCACTTTAGTGGATGCTTAATATATTAATTGAAAAGAATAAGAAAACCAATACCTCATTGCATATTTTTGAATTAGAGTGCCATATATAGTATAATTATAATGCCTGTCTCAAGATACTAGTTGTTTTAAGTTAAATTGATCATACAGTCCCAATGTCCGTTTGTTTTGTGTTATCAAGACATACATAATCTAAAATGAGATGCAGCCTCTGTATGACTTTCTTGTCTTTCTGACTTATTCCTTCATTTATATAATGTGAATTGACAGAATATCAAGGATTGGTATTAGTCAATTTCTTGGTGATTAAGCTGTTTCTATTTTCCAGGCTCTTAGCTCTTAACACTTACCATTCTTCGTTCTTGACGGTTACCCTAAATAAACACTGCGTCTTTGGGTAGTATCGGCATCTGTGCTGATGGAGAAATTTTTTAGAAAACTTCAAAGTGTGCTTAGAATGAAAGGTTGCAAGCTACAGATGCAATGATTACAATTGTAACACAGACAATATTTTACATCCGTCCCATTGTAATAGAAATTTGACTTTTTTTGATCAAACTGGATTTTTCCATAAGAGCACCATTTTGCATTTCTAATATTAGAATCTCTGAGGCTGTAGTATCTTTTGCGATACTCTGTTATTGTCGTACTGTTATCTAACATTATACAAAATCAGTGTAAAATAGTTTTAAGAAAAGAAATCTGTTTAGGCAAAATAGAAATACAAGGTCTATTATACAAATTTGTGAATTTTTACCTGTCTTTACCGATTATCACAAAATATTCTCGTATTAAACCTCAGTAACAGTAGATATCATGATGATCAGAAACTTTAATATGATTTTACTTGTATGTTTAAGTAAAGAGCCATTGCCCTACTTGAGGCACCTCCTTAACTACAGTGCCAAGGACGATTGACTCGAGAATTTTTCTTGCTTACCATAAGCAATTGCCCTGATGAAAAATTCATAGCCTTTTTGTCACTTTATATGATAGAATGAGGCATTTAAAGCCCTAAATAACAGACATATTACTGCTACGAATAATTACACTAAATTATGCATGCTCTGAATTCCAATGAAGACTAAAAAACTACAATACACAATTACTGCATGTAAGAATTTTCAACCTCTTCTCTTTTCTGTAAGTTTCATTTGTCAGAGATAAAATTTATGGAGTTTGTACTCATCACTGTTTCGTGAAATATGTCTCCGCAATATTAGGAGCAATACTGGCTAGTTCACCTAAAGTATTTCTTTCATAGATTTGCATTTTTCATGATTTGTTGACCCAATATATGTCGGACGTATTTTCCATTACTTTTGATTTTCCACTCTAAAATATGCTCTGCGCAACAGCTATTTTGGTAATTGCATAATCACTTGACTACTGGTTGTTGAATCCTTTTTTTTCTTAAATCATTTGACAGGCTTCCACACCTTATGAAAAGAAGAAATATGTCTGGAAGATTCTTTACGTTTATATGCTGGGTTATGATGTGGATTTCGGTCACATGGAAGCTGTTTCTTTGATATCTGCTCCAAAGTATCCCGAAAAACAGGTCATATATGTATTCAATTTTTCCAACATTCCTATTTATCTAATTAGTTCACATTTAGGGGTGGGCAAAACCCAAACCAACCCGAGAAAACCGACTAATCCGACCCAAATCGACCGGTTTGGGTCAATTTTTTGGAATTTTTGGGCGGGTTGCGGGTTGTGGGTTGGGCGGTCGGGTCGGGTTGGGTCACGGGTTAGCAACCCAAATCCGACCCGACCCAACCCAATAAAAAAAATATCAATCCGTAAGATACAAAAATCGACACGGCTATATATTTATATGCACAAAAGTACTCGAATAGAAAAAAATGTTAACGGATTTTAAATGGTTGGTATACTGATAATATCAACATTATCACTGCACAAAAGTTAACTTCTTGTATCGCAATACAAAAATAAACTACAATTAAGATGCCAAATCGATAGAGACCCAAGCTCAAGAAAGGTGATAAACAGTTAATATTCACATGCTCACGACACAAAAGTTTAAAGTTATTGTATTTCATGGAAAAAAATTATCATTAAGGTATCATAGTAGACCTGGACACTACATAATCACACACAAAAATGTCGATAAGGAAAATAGTTCATGGACTAAATTTAAGAAAGTTGATATACAGCTAATATCAACATGCCCACCACACAAAAGTTAATTACTTGTATTCCATGAAAAAAATGAAAAAGGAAAGCATAATTAAGATACCAAAATCGACACGAACACATATAATCACAAGCGCAAAAAATAGTCCACGGCCCAGACTCAAGAAAGTTGATATACAGCTAACAAAAATATGCCCTCTACACGAAAGTTAATTACTTGAATTCCATGACAAAATATATTAAGAAGATACCAAAATTCACATGAACCGTGTAATTACTCCAGCGAAAAGAATTCGAATAGAGAAAATAATTCAGAAATAAAATTTCACGAACCTTAAAAGTGAATTCTGTAATCTAATATTGGCATATTGAATTGAAAAAGGAGAAGCGTGAATCGATAAATTTTAATTTTGATTTTCAAGTCATCACTCAAATCAATTTTCATTCTACAACTATATTTTCAGAGATAATTGCCGTCAAATTATGGGTACAATACTGAGCAAACCCGTCTCGTGAATAAATAGTCAAACTTGTCTTTGTGAATAATTGTTTTTGAAAATGAGATAGTATTTTTTTTTTTTTTTTTTGTAAAAGTTACGAATGAATATATCATTGGATTGTACTATTTTATTTTTCAAGTTTATTGACATTGGATGGCTAACGGTTATATTAATGTTATTTTACATCAAAAAATTGGATGATTTTAATTTTTGTGTAATAGATTTTTCTCAAACCGACCAACCCGACCGACACATAATTGGGTTGGGTTGGGTTGGGTTGGGTTTCAACATTTACATGGGTTGGGTTGGGTTGAATTTCTAACAAACCGACAATGTTGAGTTGGGTTTGGGTTGGGGCAAAAACCGACTCAACCCAACACACGCCCACCCCTATTCACATTAATTATGAATTTCTTTTCAACATTGTGGTTGACAGGTTAACCCATAGTACCCAATGAATGCAAGTTTGTACATGCATATTCAATATCTAAATTGCCTAGAAGCATATGTGTTGAAATAAATTATTCAGTAGTGCATTGCTGTCGATTTCATTTATTTGATTAGGAAAGAAAATATTGAGAATGGACTTTGAAGGTTGAATTCGGCAATTGAGAGTTCTGTGCAACCGGCATTCTTAAGGGTTTAAACATCATATTGTAATCTATTACCATAGAACGGGCTAAAGGCAAAAGCTTTTGTCTTACAACAATTCATTTATCTTAACTCTTGACATTGAACTTAACTTTGTGCTGTTTTCTCAACCGACACAGTTGAGGAATAGAAGAGTTGCGAGAAAAAGAAGTTTCAATCTCTAGCAAAAAAAGAGTTTATTGTTTCTTTATTTATTTATTTTAATAACTCCTATACACTAAGATTAGACTCGCGGGATCTTTCCGTGTTTAATGCAGCAAATTTAGAGCAAAGGATGAAACATAATAAGCTCCTGTTTGATGGCCATCATTTTGAGAAATGGAGTTTTGAATAGTGATTGTTTTGGAGAACGCGTGGTTAAAAAGTATAGAAAAATTTATGTTTACTTGTAAAATATTTTATTGTGTAAATGCGTGATTGAAAATAAGTATGAGAATTAAATAGTTTTGAAATAATGGTTGTCAAAAAAGGGGCTAAATCTGAAAACTGGATGCTGAAATGGAGTTTGGAGGTTTTTGAAGACCTCTATACATGTCTCGCAAACAGGCTCACACAAAATTTTCTATACTTAAATGATTAAATTGAAGACCTTGCCACATACCTTTCAAACAAGCTGACCGCATAACTTGCTTTTGCATTACTACCACCAGCTTTCTTAAAACTGAAATGTAAGTGCCTTGGTTGATACACACACTGCATTTATATTAAATAATATGATGCCTAATTCAGTGAACTGAGGTAACTGATAATTCAGTGAGATTCTAATTTTAGCCTGCTAGTAGAACCTCGGCATGATTATATAAGACATTTGCATTTCGCTTCTCTGGGTTATAATCTATGCAAAGCATTTGCTAGTCTATATGCTAATGCAATTACAGAAATAATACTGGGTCTATTGTCCTAGAACTGCTTCTTTGAATAGCAAGCATGGACCTAAGTGAAACTTAATGTATACTATTGTATGTATTTGCTTAATGGCAAATCAGGCATTCCAGTATAGATTGAATTAATAAGTTGGAAAGCTGCCAATTAGAAAGATGCTTTTAAGTGTTGGTTATCATGTTACAGAAGCGACATAAGGAGATACCTTAATTACATTTATATACACAAATACCTATCAAAAAAACATTTATATACATAAACAAAATGAGATCTCTGTTATAACTGTCTCCGTACATTGATGTACTCTACTTTATGTATACTGTCTCCATAGCTATCTTGACGATGTTTCAATTCCAGATGATGACGCTATATCTTCAATCACTAGTTTTTTTTTTCATTATTCTGTGAAGTGTTAGTAAAACTATCTAAGTAGCTGAGGAATATTGTGGAAGATGATTGTGAAGTCTCAGAGGGTGAGCGAGTATCTAAAGGATAGTAAGTTAAGGTTTGTAGGGAACTTCATTTGTAGATTTTTGTGCGTTCTTTTGTTTGAGGTTGCAGAGATGAATTTTCCAGCTAGTGATAACTCCAAATGTAAAATGTATGACTATATGAGGATGAAATTGTGGATGAATAGAACTGGTCTCAATCTATTGAAATTGTTGTTTTGAACAATATTTATTTCTTGCTTATATATGGTAGTACTTGATACTTTCAAGTCTTATCTTATTCTGTTTGGCATGGAATGAGGGTATGAACTTCAACTTAATAACTTTCTCTTGCTTTGATTGGCTACAGGTTGGCTACTTAGTGACATCATGTTTGCTCAATGAGAATCATGATTTTTTGAGATTAGCAATTAATACCGTGCGCAATGATATTATTGGACGCAATGAGACTTTTCAGTGTCTGGCTTTGACTTTGGTATGATATTGGATATCTCCTCTTAGAAGTTTATCAGTATTAGTTTGTGCAAGCATATTACTTTGATTGTATGTTGCTTCGAGGCATATTTCTACATGTTATATGCACTGAAAATTTGCTGTGGTTGTTACTTTCTGTTGATCCAATCTCACTCGTATCTTTTCAGGTTGGAAATATTGGGGGCCGAGAGTTTGCGGAATCACTTGCTCCTGATGTTCAAAAATTACTTGTAAAAGAATTTTTTTCCCTTATTTTTTATAGTTTTTGATAGGCATTAGCAGCTCACAATGATGCTAATAGTTTCATTGCTTCAGATCTCAAGTAGCTGTAGACCGCTTGTGAGGAAGAAGGCTGCTTTGTGTCTTCTGCGCCTTTATAGAAAAAACCCTGATGTGGTGAATGTGGATGGCTGGTAATGAACATTTGTACAATGTGCATTATGTGATAATTTGATGGAATAAATAATCCTTGTATAATTAAGTCGTCTCTCTCATGTGTTGCAGGTCAGATCGGATGGCACAACTATTAGATGAACGGGATTTGGGTGTCTTGACGTCTTCTATGAGTCTTCTGGTTGCTTTGCTGTCGAATAATCACGAGGCATATTGGAGTTGTCTTCCTAAGTGTGTTAAAGTATTGGAAAGGCTAGCAAGAAACCAAGATGTTCCACAAGAATACACCTATTATGGTATCCCATCTCCTTGGCTTCAGGTCTGTGCTTATCTGACAACTTGTTCCCTTTTTTGATTGGAGTTGATGCTAATCCTGATCTTATTTCTTGCTAACCTAGGTGTAAACCTTTTTTAAGCAGCAGTATTTTACAACCTCTTAAATTCCTGCTAGGTAATTTACTATGGGCTGTTGTTTATCAGAAAATTAAAAAGAAAAGAAATAAGAAAGAAATCGAGCTACGAGGATAAGTGTCCTGTGCACTTGATAGACGAGCACAGTTTTGGTACTTGAATGTCAAAATAAGGACTTGTACGGGACCTGTTGTTTTGGTCAAATTTAGTGAATAAAAGAATTTTGAAAGAAACAATTTAAGCTTCAAACCTTGAGGAAGATGAAAGAGACGTTTTGGAAGTGGACATGTAGAAGAGACATAAAACCACGGCTTGTTGCTGACCTCTGCCTTTTGTAGTCGATAACTATAAATTTGCGAAGTTTAAGATTTATGTAACTCTCCTTTTATTATTTCAGATTTGTTTTCCCAAATTCAGAATTTGACCTTATCTGTAATAATATAAATTAAGCCTCCTTGTAACTAGCATGAAGGCAAATCCCCGAGTCAAACTTGGCGTATAAGGTGGAGATTCAATCATAAATACTAAATTTATTTTTTTAGTGAAAGATTTTATACTCTCAGTCCTTTTCTATTTTATACAAAAAGTTTTGTTTTTTGGCAACAGAATTGTCACATTTGTCTAATTGGTTTGCAATCGACTAAAAACTTTGGTTTCTTGTGGACAAGTTTCTTTGGATGAATTTATTTTTAGTTTTTCCAATTTTTCATTTTTTTGAGCTGACATAGGACTTAAAATATTTGGATTGCTCAAGGTGTGAAACAAATTCGTTCTATGCCTAGCGACGACTTGGAGTCGTATTTCTTTATTAACCTTTCTAATTGAATCAATGTTCTCTAAGGTCGAACAAATAGTGAAAGTAATAACTATAGTTTTTCATTGATAAAAAGGATATTCTGGTATAATCTATTTACTTATTTAGGATTCTATCAAGTTTGTGGAAAGCTTGTATGGCCAACGGTCATGTAAATCTTGAATGTATACTTGCTAAATATCATTGAGCAATGTTTCTTGATTTATCTTCCTTGTTTATCAAATGTCAAGGGAATACTTGTACATTCTTAACTTATATCCTTAAGCAGGATATAATAATTCTCTTTATGGAGTTTTTTTTAATTAATATGACCCTATGTTTATGCTTATATCAATCTGTCACTGCAGGTTAAGACAATGAGGGCTCTTCAGTATTTTCCAATCATTGAAGATCCGAACACTAGAAGATCATTATTTGAGGTCTTTCTTTCTCTTTTCAATATTAATTTAACAGATAAATTAGTATTTAGATTTCATAAATCTTTTGTATCTAGATTTTGTTGATTTTCAAATGGGGCGTCTTTTGGTTAACTAGGTTTTACAACGGATACTAATGGGAACTGATGTCGTGAAAAATGTGAACAAGAATAATGCATCACATGCTGTTCTCTTCGAAGCCCTTGCTCTTGTAAGTATGCATTTAAACTCTGTGTACAGTTTTAAGTCACTGTCTGAAGTCATGCCTAATCTTCAGAAACAATGTTTAAGGAACCTCTTTCTTGTTTGTTTGGCGTCCAAGATTTTTCTATGCATAATTAATGACTGAGAATCTTAGTAATTGAGCAATTTATGTTTTTACATGCATACAATTTGCTCACAGTTTTGCACATTGTAATGAGAACTAGACAACAGATGTAGTAACATGCATTCAATTGAAAACGATCTTTTAATGCTGGAACAATTTTGACCTGGGTATCTCTTGTACTCGGTAAGTGTAAATAAATAATATTATATTATTATGAAGCAAAAAATTCTAGCAAAGAGGAAAGTTGGTTGTTTAAAAACAATATTTGCCGAATGTTTCTCTTGACAACCGGACAATATTTGTAGTATCCAGCGTCCTTTTGAAGACACAATCTGATGAATTCTATGATACTTCTTCAAAGCAGCTTGTAGAGACCTAGTGGTAACTTTGGCATAATTTTTGGATTGTATGCAAACTTTCTAACCCCAGTATCTCAAGAATATATCCAAAAATTGGATGCAATATGGGCTATATACCACAGCAATTTCAGATTCCCCAATGCTGTTACAGAGTTTAGACAAGGAATGTGTACCACTAGCAGCAAATGCTTTAGGTTGACTATATTTACAGATTTGACAGATATAAACCTCCTAGTACCAGAGGACGTTAGTTTGCTTCTCACTTGCTTTCTTTGTATATGAAGTAGGACTGCCTCATTTATTTCATTCTTTTATATGTTGCATTGTTTTGCTTTTGGGAGGTCAGATTTATTCCCCTTTTCTCTTGTTCTTGTGAGTTAGATTTTATATATGATAGGGAATCCAAATCCCCATTAGTATTTTTTGATGGAACCTAAAAACCCACTAAGGCTGTGTTGGTGTTTTGCTTAAAAAAGAAGAAGCTAGTTTATAGATAAGACATGTATGTCATTTAAATAGCATTTTCAACACAGCTCCTCATGTGTAGGTGGCAATTTTATTTAAATGAGTGGCAGCAAGATGTGGACCTACAACCTTTGCACACTTTGATTCCGTGTTGAACTAATTGATATAAAAAGATAATGCAATGTGTATATCATTTAAATAATGTTTTCAACAATAACACGCAACAACTTCTCTCCTTGAAGTTGATATTTTGTTTTTCTGAAGAATCCTATCCTCCCCCCATTCTCGGATGGTGGCAGAAATAAGAGGAAACTGAGAATAGCTATTATATTCTCCTTTTCTAATGTCTACTTGGGTAATATTATTCTCATGGAAATTCTTTGTTCAAAATTTTTCCGCAGGTCATGCATCTAGATGCTGAAAAAGAAATGATGTCGCAATGTGTTGCCTTGCTTGGGAAGTTTATAGCTGTGCGGGAACCAAATATACGATATCTTGGTCTGGTAAGTTGTTTGTACACCAATTTTTTCCGTTCCTTTTCTAATATTTTGGCTTCATGTTTGTGTCTTGCCTTAAATTGTTGTGGGAGACTGGGAGTCCTATATATTTGTCCGATTCCATATCTTATTGAAGTCTAAGAAATTTAGAGCATGTCTGACAATTCTCGCAAATTTACTCTTGTATCTTAAACTCACTTGAAAAAGTCACGAGTTCTGTGCAAGTTACTATAGATGAACTTTTATTACAAAGTTCTGTCTCAAAGAAGTGGACTTTGGTAGCCCTTGAATTTGTCCTCCTGCATATGCAATTAATAACTATTTTTAATTTCAAATCAGTTTACAGAAAGTAAATTTATCAAATATTTAATATTATGTACAGGCACTTATAAATCCCAAACTGGTAAATTCATCTATTAGATGGACTTTTTATTTAAGAATTGTGCCAAACGTGGTCTTAACTGTCAACATTAGCATGAAGGTTATGATCTGATTGCTAGTTTCTGACTGCATGATTTGCGTAATGCAGGAGAATATGACTAGGATGTTGATGGTTACAGATGTACAGGACATTATTAAAAGACATCAAGCACAGATTATTACTTCCTTAAAGGACCCTGATATCAGGTCAGATCTGGGTGTTTTCTGTTTGTAAATTCCAAGTGCTACGAATTTTTGTTTCTTTCATCATCTGCTTAATAGTTATGATCATAGTTTAGAAAACCGGACTGGACTGGCCTCTTCGAACCAGTCATGTGACCTGTCTGGGTGAGACAAATGGATCTGTCTGCAATCAACCTGCTGAACATCCCCCTTTTCATGGACTTCAGTTCAGGAAAATACGGGGAAAAGATTTGATGGAGAAGAAATTTGACCACCCCGTGACCTCACTTGTGTCTCCAAAGGCAATGACCTCTGAGGCAAATCTTGTCTCTTTTAGTTATTATCTTGATTCATATATATATTCACAGATCATCCTTAACTACAAATATGATTAAAAACTAATTAGATTACTATATTGTAAAATTATTGTATTCACCAATAATGCTCAGGAGGCTGTTACTTTTGTCATATTCTTCTGACCATGTTTTGTTGTATGATGTTCTTTTACTGTGGTTCCCTTCACACAATTCTGGCATTAAGTATTTGGGTTTCGTAGTTTGACCTTTTAGGCTATGATTTCAACTGAAGGCCTGTTGATGATGAATTATTATTTATTTTGACAGTATAAGAAGGCGTGCCCTTGATTTGCTATATGGCATGTGTGATGTTTCTAATGCGAAGGACATAGTTGAAGAAATATTACAGGTGCATAATAACTGGTCAAGCAGTCCACAATTCCACTCGAAAAAATTTGTAGGTTACTCTTGTAAACCAAGAAAGAACTTCGCGACTGACTTTCATATGTTTCCAGTATCTTAGCTCTGCAGACTTTGCAATGCGTGAAGAATTGTCACTCAAAGCTGCAATTCTTGCAGAGAAGTTTGCTCCTGATTTGTCATGGTATGGACTATCTCAAAACTAACAAATGGTTTTTACTTAATTTTATTGGCCAACATGACACACCGAAATGCTAATAGTCTAGGGAATAGTCAGGTTAGTTTACATGTAAGACTTTCATCTTTTTAACAACGCAACACTCAATAACATAATGATAACAGACGTAATAATTGTTCTGCATAATTAATAAAATTGGGTTTCTTATAAAAAACATTTCCACAGGAAAATAGAAACAAAAAAACTCATTTGCATGCAACCACAGCTTCATTAATTGGAGCAGTTGCTGTCTCTAAAATTGAACGAGAAATATAATTTTTTTCTTCTGGCTATGTTAGTTTGTAATGACAAATGTTGAACTACTTCCCATGTATCAATTCTGAAGCCTACTAAATGCAGGATAATTTTTCCTTTCAAGAAAATCACGTCTTCATCAAAATTCGTATTAGTAACTATTTCTAAAGGTCAACTTCAATTTTGAATCATCCTGTGGCTTTTCACTATCCATTTCTTAAAAAATTTCTTTAGGTAAATAGCAGATAGAGTTTACATTGTTTAGAAGATATTCGTTCAGCTTGTACAGTTAGATTCATATATACTGAAGCGCTTTGCTGTTGAATCAGTGTAATCTAACCGACTTCGGCCGGCAGTGAAACAAATATTTATGTCAAAATGGATGAGATATGTAACACTCAGAATTGTTACTTCAAATAATTTATATCCCCCCCTCCAATGTCATGCAGGTACGTAGATGTGATCCTTCAGTTGATTGACAAGGCAGGAGATTTTGTCAGTGATGACATTTGGTTCCGTGTTGTGCAATTTGTTACAAACAATGAGGATCTACAGGTAGCTGAAACCGTTCTTATTGTTATTATCATAGTGAGTTTTATTTAGAAAGTTGGATTATAGCAATACTCTTCTTGTTTTTATATCATATCAGACTTATGCGGCCCTAAAAGTTAGAGAATACGTTGATAAGCCCGCTATTCATGAGACAATGGTTAAGGTATGTTTACCTCACCCGTGATTGTATTTTCTATGTTCCTATTATGGTACGATATAATGTCGGTGAATGTGTTCATACCCATGATTGTAGTAGTAGAGCTAAAAAGTTAAATTGTTGTTTGGGCGTTGAGTGGTATAAAGACACATGATCATGTAATCCAACTCTTGTTGTCAGTATATTCTTTTGAGTTGATAGGAACACTAAAACACGTCACTACTTTGTTTGCAACTAACTTCTGGTTGTCAATTCAGTTTGCAT
This sequence comes from Fraxinus excelsior, assembly GCA_019097785.1. Taxonomy (NCBI): domain Eukaryota; kingdom Viridiplantae; phylum Streptophyta; class Magnoliopsida; order Lamiales; family Oleaceae; genus Fraxinus; species Fraxinus excelsior. The sequence goes on from CM032629.1 coordinate 33,457,358, forward strand.
CGGATCATTGTCATAAATTTCATGAGAATTGATAGGCTGATGGAGTTAGTTGAGGGTACACAAACTAATAGAAAATGAAGATGTGGTAGAATAAGAGTTAAAATTACATCTTGCTGTCTCTCTTCAGGTTTTTTAAGTATACATACTCCAAATAATGAACTCACTTGTGTGATGTTCTGAATTTCATTTCGTAAACCTTTGAAGTAATTTCTACTGAGAATTTATCTTAATGCTATGTACGTTACAGTTGAGTGCTTATATCCTTGGAGAATACAGCCATTTTCTGGCCGGGCGGCCTGGGTGCAGTCCAAAGGAAATTTTCAGCATCATACATGAGAAACTTCCAACTGTTTCGTGAGTGCACTTGTTGTTTTCTTGTCAACTTTTTCTGATTCTCATCACTAGACGTAATACAATTAAGAATTATACAGGACTTCAACAATTCCTATCCTTCTATCGACATATGCTAAGATTTTGATGCACGCTCAACCACCAGATCCCGAGCTACAGAACCAAATTTGGGCAGTATTTGGCAAGTGCGGTTTCATCTTGAATGATTTGTTTGAATATTTTCGTTAACTATGAAAAAGAGATCTCTCTTTTTAACAGAATACCTTGACAAATTGTACTTATTTCCAGATACGAGAGTTGTATTGACGCTGAGATACAGCAAAGGGCTGTTGAATATCGTGCATTGAGTAGGAAAGGTGCAGCTCTAATGGATATACTTGCTGAAATGCCAAAGTTCCCAGAGCGACAGGTAGGTGTATATGATTTGCAATATTGGTATAGAAGTAGTTTATCTTTCATTATGTTTATACGGTTGCAGGAGGACATATATCAACGACAAATCACTTGTAAGAGTAGCTTCTCAAAGTGTAGCCAATGCTAACTGTGACTTATCTTTTTTTATTTTAGTCGGCATTGATAAGAAAAGCTGAAGATTCTGAAGCTGATACAGCAGAACAAAGTGCAATTAAATTGCGGGCAGCACAACAACAGACTTCTAATGCTTTGGTAGTGACTGACCAGCATCCTGCAAATGGGACTCCACCTGTTGGCCAGCTTAGTCTGGTGAAGGTGCCCAGTGTGAGCAATGTGGTGAGATGTCATTCTTTGCATTCTGATAAACCATGTTAACCTATATTGAAATCTGGTTGTTTTATCATAATCAAGTGTTAATTAACAGTTGTATTTGTGGACAGGATCAGAACACTACAGAGCAAGGGGTGACACAGGCAAATGGGGCTCTGACTATAGTGGATCCTCAACCACCTAGTACACCATCAGCTGATCTCCTTGGAGATCTTTTGGGCCCACTGGCTATTGGAGGCTCTCCTAGTGCCGCTGTCCAGCCTGAGCCGAACTTGGCTTCTGGTTTGGAAGGTGGTTCAAATGCAGCAGCAGATGCTTTAGCCATCGCACCTGTTGAAGAGCAGTCAAATATTGTCCAGGTACAACTTTCTTCTGCTTGCTTGTGTACATCCAGTGTGAGCTTTCTTCTGGTTATGCATTAACAAGCATACAAGGAAACTTAAGCTATACATGCTAATTACATAAGAGTGATTTTAGGGAGCTATATTTGGTAAGCTATATATGGTTAGCTAAATCTCTTCTCCTATTTACAGCCTAGAATAATGAGTCAATTACAGAGTTTATGCCCCTATTATGTTATACAACATAATTATTGTTTTCTATTGCCATCCCCCCTCAAATTGATGCGGGTTTATCGATCAGCATCAATTTGTTTGTAAGAAAATTTTGTCGTTGCCGCGTAAGAGCCTTAGTGAAAATATCTGCCACTTGAAGATTGCTTGACACGTGGGGAGAGAAATAGTCTGAGCCTCAAACGCCTTATGGATGAAGTGGCAATCCACCTCGATATGTTTAGTGCGTTCGTGAAAGATAGGATTGGCTGAAATGTGGATGGCACTAGTATTATCCACATTAAGAGAAGTAGGACCACATGGAGTAAATCCAAGCTCATCTAGTAGACCATGGAGCCAATGTATTTCAGCACAAGCTTGTGACATAGCCCGATATTAGTAAAATGTACATTGTAGTTTTGATCTACAAGTTGGTTGACATATACTAAATAAATTCACAGAGAGATTTGGTGACACCAGAACATCATTAAAGTTAGATGATACATCATCAACTGCCTCATTGGATAGAGCACTACCATTGGCTGTTTGAATATGTGAGGAGCCAACATATTTTCTGATATTACTTAATCCATGGAGAGAATTAGTCATATGATTAGAGGAACCTGAGTCTATGATGTGACGACCCAAATTTTACTTTTGGTATCATTATACATGTACCGTAAAGAGTACTTTCATAATCGAAAGAAAAAAAAGGATAATGTTTTCTTAACATGGGAGGATTTAAAATTAGTTTTAAGAGAAATACAATGAACATTATTAAAATCTTTAACTACATAATTTATTTTTCATTTTTCATCCATGCAAGCGCAATCCACCTCCAATCGTCTCGGGTCCATAAATTTCGAATCATGAAAAGAATGTTTTCAATAGATTATGGTGACCTCCCTCGAGTTTTTATTTATTTATTTTTGTCCCATAAATTTGCCCATCAGCCAAAAATAAATTTATGTTTTCAATTTCACCCTTTTGTATTTACAACATAATTGAAGATTTTAAACTATTATTAAATGAAATTGAAATTATCATTGTTTCTCATTTTTTTTTTTATTTAAATGCAACCAGGGCTTTTAGCTAAAAGAAATGTAGTTAAAATTATGTAGTAATGTTCAAATAAATACATGATATATATTTTATTTCTAAAATAGTTAATAAGGTCTTCAAAAAATATTTAGAACATCTTGTTTGCATATAAATAATTGACAAATGAACACAAAGAAATGTTTAGTAATTTGTAAGTTTACTCGATCCAGTTAATTTGAATTTTTATTGTCAGATGACAAGATTAAAATATTTTCGTATTCCTATTTTTAAAGATATATATACAAAATTTAATTTTGACAAATAATATTGAGGTGTAATTATTCGTGTAAAAGGAGGAAAGACAAAAATAAAAATTTTCTTTAAAATTAAGATAATTTTTTTAACCCAGAGGGGTTGCTCAATTGGTCAGACCTTGTATTTATTCCCCAATGGTCACCAGTTTGAGTCCTTTCAGGGCCACCGAGGTGAGTATCCGGCCGTAAACTTCAGGCCCCCGTGGAATTAGTCGAGGTGCGCGTAAGTTGGCCCGGACATCCGCGGTTATTAAAAAAAAGAGATAATTTTCTTATTAGAAAGAAAATATAGTTTAAAATATAACATAAAATAAATTGTTAAATAGGAAATGGGTGTTAATTTTGCCTTCAACGGGGGTTTTGGCTGTCTATAATATTCAATTACCTCATAAGGTGTCTATGTAATTTACTCGTAAAATTATACTCAATTGTTGACGATGCATCTTCCAAGTGTATTGGGATAAAAGTTTGTTCCTCCATTTTAAATCACTAAATTTGTACAAGTTCCTTTATTTTGGATGATAAGATTTCATGGAGTCTCACCTAGATTCATACAGCACTTTGCTTTGACCCCTTCTCCATCATGTTTTTATGCTTCTGACTTTCTTAATTCGATGACTGTTACAGCCAATTGGTGATATTGCTGAAAGGTTTAATGCTTTATGCCTTAAGGATAGTGGTGTGCTATACGAGGACCCTTATATTCAGGTGCACAATCTTTTTTACTATTTTGCTTAATTACGTTCCCTTTAAACTTTCAAGCAATATAAGCAGGATAATGATTTTTCTCCGTCTGCCAACTGTTTTTTTTTTTTTTTTTTTTTGGGTAACATTTTCCAGATTGGCATTAAAGCAGAATGGCGAGCACAGCATGGACGGCTTGTTCTTTTCTTGGGAAATAAGAATATTGCTTCACTTGTTTCAGTTCAAGCTTTGATATTGCCCCCGTCACATTTAAAAATGGAACTCTCACTAGTGCCTGAGACTATTCCACCTAGAGCACAGGTCTGGTTTTCTTTATCCTGAAAGTAATCTCGTCTTGCATGTTCTTCTTTAATATCATATACGGTAATTTCCTTTGTCAAAATTAACTCTTTTGGATTTTGGTTGCTTAGGTGCAATGCCCACTTGAAGTAATCAATCTCTGGCCAAGTAGAGATGTAGCTGTTCTTGATTTCTCATATAAGTTCGGAACCCATGTGGTATTGTGCCCCATGAAATACTAGTTTTGAAAATAAAATTGAAAACCAAAAATAGAAGCTGTTTCTTTATATTTGCTAAAATGTGGAAATTTGCATCATCAGGTCAATCCTAAACTGCGCCTTCCTGCTGTGTTGAACAAGTTTCTGCAGCCTATTCAGGTGTCTCCTGAAGAGTTTTTCCCGCAGTGGAGATCACTCTCAGGGCCACCATTGAAGCTCCAAGAAGTTGTATGTGCATTTTGGATATTATCTCAACTTCACATAACTAACCTAGAAGATTACATATTTAAGCTTATTATCATATAAATGAACCAGGTTAGAGGTGTAAGATCAATGCCACTTGTGGAAATGGCAAACTTATTTAACAGTTTTCAGTTGACAGTTTGCCCTGGGCTTGTAAGTCTCAGATCCTATTGAGTTATAGCTCACTCCATGCTTATAATTTTGACCTCTAATCAGGGAGTTTATTCTTTGATTTTCTGTCCAGGATCCCAATCCCAATAATATGGTCGCTAGCACAACGTTCTATTCCGAAAATACACGAGCCATGTTATGTTTGGTAAGCTGGTTTTAGAAAGTTTGTATACCGTGCATTTGTTTTTAATGCTATATAGGAATTTTACAGTGAACCACGTGATGGGCATTCAATGAAAAGATTACCTGGACCCTTGCTTTTAGAACTTGATTTTGACTCTGAGCATAACTGTCTATTCAGCAAATGAAACTGGCCAGGCATGCTTAAAAAAATGTGTTTTTTCATCTTATCTATACTCCATAATTTACTTGAAGGAAAATTGTCCTAGCATTGAAAAGAACAAGTTGGTCCTCTTTTTCATGACAGTTATACAATCAGCAACAGAAATCATTGGAATCTCCATTGAATTATCATGTGACCCTCACATTCTCAAGTTTGGCCGATATCATAGAAATCTGCTAGGCGTGCTTCCATGAGGGTTACATGTCTATTTAATGGAAAATTGAATCTTCTTTGTTGTTGGTTATTGATTATGCAACTATCTTTAAAGGTTGCGTATGATCTATAGCTAATTTTCTTTGCTTGTTTGGAGCCTATGATAAGAAAATATTAAAGAATACTTGAAATTTTTATTTTTATTTTTTTGGTTGGATAAGAAGTTATAGATTTCCCTTGTGAAATTCAATCATTATGTTTTACGACTCTATTAGCACTGTTAAATGACAACTCTCTCATCAGAAATTTCTTTTCTATCAGATAAGAATAGAAACAGATCCAGCAGATAGAACCCAGTTGCGTATGAGCGTTGCATCTGGAGATCCTGCACTGACTTCTGAGTATGTTTCAATCTGTTTAGACCAAAACAAAAATGTTTATAGAATCTATTTGCACCCATAATTAATTGTTGTAAGTATCTTATGCACAGATTGAAGGAGTTTATTAAAGAACAATTAGTTAGCATACCAGTTCCTTCTCGAGCACCCGCACCTGTGCCTCCACCAGCTCAGCCAGTCAGTCCACCGACTGCCACATCAGATCCTGGTGCTATCCTTGCTGGTTTACTGTAAGTTTATTACTTAAATGAGGACCATTTGTGACAATGTTTACACAGCGAACCCATTTCCCGTCCATACATCCTTGAAGCATAGAGCTTTCTTTCCCGTCCTTGGGGGGCCTTATTCCTAATCTGGTAGGGCTGAACAGCTCGCTTCACGGATGGGATGAGGGTGGGCGACCCTAAAATCAATTTCTTAAAGATGTAGCAAGGGTCAAATTGTATGTAAACCGGCTTAGCATTAGAGTAGGATTTTGGAGGTGGTTGAAGTTTTGATCATTCTTTTGCACAATTACATTGTGCCCTTTCTTCTTCTTTGGTTTTTTGGGTGAGGGTCAATTATTGTCTTTTTTAGTTGATTATTCTTGTTTCCATGAGTCAGGATTACTCTCATTGGTTTTTGTAGTAGAATGACACCCAAAACACTCGGAGAGCAGCACTGGTTGTAACTATTGTCATTTGTTTGTCAATCGATATGCATGTATAATAGAATTTCTTTTTCTTTTGTGATTATCTTCTTTCATATTGTTCAGTATCAAATCTATTTTACCAGACATGCCATTTATGCTTAAAATACACCTGCCTAACTTCGAGATTATAAGAAGCCCTGAATGAGCCAGGATTTTGAGTTTTGGAGGGCGGCGGGTAAAGAAAATAAATATTGATGGAATTATGTAAAAACTAAAAATGACAAATTATGCAAATAGTACTAAAATGATGGGTACTGAAAAGTCCAATGTTGAAGGTTAAGACTAATTGTGCAATTTTTCCACCAAAGTAAAAATGTTACCACTAGGTTAACACCTGCAGTAACTTCAGACTTGTGCAACCTTTGCTCGGGATTCCATGTAACTTTGCATTTTTGGACCTTGGTTCATTAGACATTCAAGGTCGAGACATCTAAAAATTCAATATTTTAGGAGTTAAGACAGCATGTTGGGTAAAGTAATTTGGAGGGATGAAATGCTAATAAATTCTTCGACTTTTTTTCATGTTTCAAATTTATCTTTGAACTAAAACTCCAAATTTTTTGTACTTCAATATGTGATTCTGGAAAACCCTTCTGTCGACCTCCGTTGAGCAAATCGAAATATTATTTTGAGGACGGATGTGAAATGGATATTAAGCTCCTGTTTGGTTCAGATAAATAATCTTATTAAAATTAAAATTAAAATTAAAATTAATCATAATGAAGTTCATTTTTTTTTTTATTAATTTTACCACATATTCATTAACTTGTATCAAAATTTATTAAAAATCTAATTTTTATCTTGACTAAATAGGAGCTAAAGAAGATCATTAATTTGAAGTGTTTTGTGTTCAATGATCGATTTAGAACCCACAAGTTCAAGAACTTATTGGGTTTATAATCCGGAATCTTCTTTATTTTTTATTTTGCTCGCTATATAACATCTAAAAATGTGTGATTTTCAAACTACTACTTAGTATCGCTTCTTGGTGAACTGTCACGTTTGTCCAATAAATAAAGATTCTGTGCAAATTATCTAGATTAGGTAGCAACAAAATTAGAAACTCGTCTCGAATGGTAAGAGAGCATTTCACTATTGATACGAGCTCTTTAACTTGATAGAAATTAGTGGCATAAAATAACGTTACAAAATTTTAAATTTGGTTCAAGGATTTTACATCGAGATTAAGGAATGACTGAAATATAATTATATATAACTGAAAATAAAAATTCAATGGTGGCTGTGGGGTTCGAACCCACGCGCACTTATGTGCAGAAGATCTTAAGTCTTCCCCCTTAACCACTCGGGCAAACCACCTTATTGGAAGTATCTGTACCTCAAATATCTTTATTCACAATTCCTGTTAGGATTAAGACATGTTCAGTAAGCTGAAAAAGGTCATTGTTATTTATATATTGAACGATGTTCTAAAAAGTAACGCTAAGTCTCGTTTCGTGCTTTCTCTTTTTTATTTTTTTATATTTTTCGTGCCTAGGGGCTTTTCTTCCATTTTTTTTTTGTCTTTCAACTTCTATTTTTTTACGTTTTAATTATTAAATAATTCTTATTTTGATTTAAAAATTCAAAATAACATTAAAATAAAAAAAAGTTTTTTACGCTTTTAATGTCTAGGCTCGCTTAGGTCGAAACTTCACATCCACGTTTTGTCGCACTTTACACTTTTTAGAATACTAACATTGAATAAGTAACTTAATACTATTTGGATTCGATTAAAAATTAAATTTTTAATAAATTTTAATAAAAGTTGATGGAATATGTTGTTGAAAAATTATGAGTCACGTAAAATATGTGATTAAAGTTAACAAGGCATGTTATGACTCGCCACGTGGCCAACCCCCATTGGCACCGCCACGTGGCCGACCTACTGTAGCTGTGTACCCACTCCTACCAAAGCATTAGCTATAGAAGACAAGGCCATGGGGTAAATTCTGAGGCCCATTACTCATTCTGAGGTGGGCATGCCGAAGTAGATCAAGTCTGAGGCTCTACCCCGGGTAGTGATGACCCACGTGCAAAAGTCTTGAATTTATTGTGGAATGATTGATGTGACCTTTTTAAAAGTATACGTGTCTTGTCTTGTCAATATGTTGTAAGAATATTAAATGTGTTGTAAGCTGGGAATGCCAAAATGATGGCTAGGATTAGATGTTTCGACCGAGGGGTGAGGCCACATGTAATATCATCCCGTATGTAATACTATAAATACCTCCACCGTGTGACCATAACGAGGAATGAAACTCTGAATACAAAAAGAAACTTATCTTCTTCTTACGTACACATTGATTTACAATCTTAGACTTTGATTTAATAGCGATTGGTTATTATGGTACAATTGTATCTTGGATATTTCGTCGGAACCAGAACGGAATTGTGTCGTTGAGCTTCTCCCACGTCCAATTTAGAAGCAATCTCGACCGTTGATCTGTCATTACGTGTCGAAATTAGCTTGCGCATACATGAGTAGGTCTGGCATCTGTTGGCAGCATATTTTGAAGTCAACAGATTGACGCCGTCTGTGGGAAACCACACTATAACCGCAAGCAACCTCGTGGAAAAAGCTTTCTGAAAAAATAGTTTGGGTATCCTCCTTGAAAAATAATTTGTTCTTGAAAAAAGAACAAAAGGAAGCCCCAAAAGCTTTTGTTTGAGATTTTGGTTTGGAAAGAGAGGAGTTCAGATGGTGATGTTCTTCTTAGGCGAATGAGGGAGGGCAATGAAGAAGCCCCCTCAGCAGCCGTCCTAGAGGGTCGGCACTGACCTCACCATCATCACAGACGAGGTAGGATGAGGATGGCAACCTAACTCACCAGGGAAATAGCCGCCATGGCAGCCAACATGAGAAGCATTACCCTTTTTGCCTCATTCGGCTGGGGCGTTCTTTGGTGCCTCCCCTTCAGTACCTTTTTTAGCGTGCTCCTTGTTAAGGTGTTTCAACTTTCCCCTTACATGTTTGGCACCTGAATGCGAAGGCTTCAGGGCCCTACCACCAATAGTTGCTGTGGCTTTCAAAATCGTAGCCATATCTGGAGTATGGTACTCCTTCTTCACAAATTTATCTACAAGCACCCAAAATATGAGTTTAGAAGCCTACAACAAGTTAAATGAAATGAAAACAACAAGTAAAAGAGTTGCATACCCTTGGAGGCCATCAGTCCAAAACCAATAAAGTATCTGCTTCGGTATATAAGGTGGCCGAAGCTTTAGAGCTTTAAGGATCGCTTGTAGATGTCATCAATTACGTCTTACTCCGCTTCATAGAGTTCAAAGCACAAACTAGAATCTGCAATAAGACAAGCAAAGTTAGTACAGAGCACAAGCAATAAATTGAAAATGTGTGAAGCGAGGCACTCACGTGCTTCATAGTACTGGGTCGGTACTGTACAAAATGGGACAGTGTCTCCCTCCACCATCTGCCCCTACCATTAACCCAAAATCAGGACTCCTTCCAGCCTTTGATGGAGGAAGGGAACCTTACGACGAAAGGAGAACGAGCCCCCTAGGGAGTGAGGTAGTACCACCCCTTAGACTCATCATTTCCCAACACCCTGTGCTGTAAGAGGGTTTGGAAGACATGCATATGCATGTCCTCACATAGTGACACTTCATTCCAGATAAAGTAAGCCACAAACAGTTAGCTCTACCCGTTTGGTAGAACCTGGGTAGGAGCTAACATGAAGGTCCTTAGCTGTCCTAAAAAGATGGTGTAGAGATAGACACATTACTGATTTAAGAGGGCTTGGAAGACATGCAGATGCATGTCCTTGCATAGTGATACTTCATTCCAGATGAAGTAAGCCACAAACAGTTAGCTCTACCCATTTGGTAGAACCTGGGTAGGAGCTAACATGAAGGTCGTTAGCTGTCCTAAAAAGATGGTGTAGAGATAGACACATTACTGATTTAAAAAGGAATTCACTTACTGCTACGCACCTCGACCTTAGAAAGCACGCACGCTCGTGGGCTTCAGGTACTAAAATTTCTACGTAATGTGGGATGTTGTATTTTTGCCTAAGTTCGGCTAGTTTTTTGGAGGTCATAGAAGAAAAAATCTTAGCAGCCCCCCAACCCGCCTAGTAATCTATTGGGTCCTCACTCATGGTGTACCACCCCTTCGACCCCGGACACAGACTCCTCCCCAAGCCTAGTAACTTTAACTACATCCCTCAACGCCTTGGAATCCATTACGGACGAAATAGAAAAAACGATGAAGATTATAGAAATTGATGAAGATTGTGAAAACAATTTCACAAGAAAATACCTACATGGAACGAGATCTAAAAATCGTCGGAATTAGAACAGAAACGTCTTGTGTCGTTGAGCTTCTCTCACGTCGAGTTTAGGAGCAATCTCGACCGTTTACGTGTCGGAATTAGCTTGCGCATGCACGAGTGAATTCGATATCTGTTAGCAGTATATTTTGAAGTCAACAAGGTAGATTTAGTATTATGTAAAATTAATTATTAATTTTGATTTATGTTATATTTTGTTTAGGAATTAAAAAAAATAAAACTTTTTTTTAGCTTAGGCAAGATAGGCAGACGACGTCGTCACAAGTCAAATGGTGGAGGAAATAGTTGAAAATACCCGGGTCACCCGGCCCATTTTCCAAAATAGCCGTTGACCAGTATTTTTTTTTTAAAAAAGGAAAAAACTAATGAAACTTAAAAGTGAAGTATTTTCCCATTTTTACCCTCACACGTGACTTGGAAGAGGAGAAAAAAAATATTCACTAATGAGGAGCAAGATTGACGACCAAAAAACCGGCAAAAATTCAGTAATTTGATTACAAAGCATGGTTGAAATCATTAAATAAATAAAACAAGTTTTCAAATTTTTGTTGATTATCTTTGAAGAAATTGTTGTAGATATTTTATTAAGAATGAAATGTGATTTGGGTGAGTTTTGGAAGGCGGAGATCGTTGAAAATGACATTTTCCGACGATTCTGCATGAGGGAAGACGACTCCCCCGATTTGCGTCTGGGCCCAGAAAACCCAAAATATGAGCATCTGGGCCCAGATGCCCCCAGAGTCTGGGGGCACTCAGATGCCCCAGAGTCCAGGGGCATCTGGGCCCAGATGCCCCCAGAGTCCGGGGCACTCTGGGGGCATCTAGGGGCCCAGATGCCATCTGGGCCCAGATGGTTTTTTTTTTCTTTTTTTTTTCATGTTATTTTATATAAATATTGTATATACTACATATTTTATTTAAAATTAATTTCTAATTTTATTATTTAATATTAATTATAGTTTAATTTTGTCGTGAATTTTTAATTATTTATTTAATATTTAATTTAAATAAAAAATTAACATATTTAACGATGAAAATAAAAAATTAAATTTATTTTGTAAACAATTTGAAAAATTCACGAAAAAAGAGTTTGTAAAGTATAATAAATTATTAAATATTCGTTTATTTATTTAATATTCCATTAATTATAATTAATATTTATAAACAATTATAAATTATTTTTTTACAATGAAATATTAAGTAAACAATTAAAAATTTTATTTTAAATTACTTATTTAATTTGTTTACAAAGAACAAAAATGAACAATTAAATAAATGATTTCATTTCATTTTTTATTTAATTTGTATATTTTAATAGTTTGTCTAATGTTTAGTTAAAAAAAAAAGTTTATTTAAAAATGAAATATTATTTAATCACGAATAATAAAAATATTAAATAAACAAAATAAATTGTTTAGTTAAATTTTATATTTTGATTGTTTGTTTAATATTTTATTAATAATAATTAAATATTATATAAACAATTAAAATAAGAAATTTAATTATAAATTTTTCTTTTACAACGAAATATTAAGTGAACAAGTAAAATATTTATTTTAAATTACTTATTGAAATTGTTTATAAAACATTAAATGAACAATTAAAATAAATTATTTCTTTTAATAGTTTATTTAATTTGTTTATTTTAGTTTGATAACTATTTAGTTACAAGAAGTAATTTATTTCAAAGTAAAATATTTATAAATAATAAATAAAAAAAATAAATTGTTTCTTTGAATTGTTTGTTTAAATTTTATTTTTCAAGTATTTATTTAATATTCTATTAATTATAATTAAATATTATATAAAATATTAAATAAATTAATATTCAATTAACAATTAAAATAATAAATAATGAAATATTCAATTAAAAATTAAAATTAAAATAATAAAATTTTATTTAGTTGTAAATAAAAAAATATTCAACATTCAATTGTTTATTTAATATTATATTAATTATAATTAAATATTATATAAACAATTAAAATAGGCAATTTAATTGTAAATTCTTCTTTTACAATTAAATATTAAGTAAACAACTAAAATACACGATTTAAATTATTTATTTAAAATGAATTGTTTCATTTAATTGTTTATTCGAATTTTTTAATTTAAATTTAAATTTAAATTGTTTATTTAATATTCTATTGATTATAATTAAATATTATATAAACAATTAAAATAAATACATTTAAATCGTGCGCACTTTTGAGCGTTTTGATGTGTGTGTTCATGTCGTTCTGTAGTTTAAATACATTGGAGAAAATGACTTATTTTGGAGCCTTAGATGGAGTCGTGCGTGATCATAAAAATTGGACTCGAAGAGGAGGTCAATCAAAAAAGAAATGAAGTGAAAAATGGTGAATTGGTGGAAGTTCGTCGGCATAAGCGGTGATAATAGTGCAATTATCACGTTTTTCATCTATTAATAATTACATTTTCATGATTTATTGGCGACCAAATATTCTAAGTACACTTGTATTTTGGTTTAGGCTGCAAATGGACGAATACGATGGAAATTAAAAGAAAAAAGCGAAAATGACCGAAATGGAGGAAAGTCATAGTTCAGGGACTAAAGTTAAAATATTATAAATCTGTTTCTAACATTGCGATGAAGATTCGAGAGTGCTGGATGTCAATTAGATGAAGAAATGAGCCAAATGGATGAAATATAATTAAAACATTATCACATACCAAGTTTCAAGCTGAAAAGTTTTGCACCGGTTTTCAGCCTCATATTGAAACCAGTTTTTGACATGGAAAACGATTGAATTGGAAGATGGTATCAAAATCAAAGTTGTAGCTCTTTGAGTTAGCTTTCTAACACATCTTGAATCACCTCAATCGGATATCGAGAGAAAAAGTTATGACCAAAAAACGTTGTATTGCGCCCTCAGCCCAACCGACCCGCACGTCCGGGGCCGTCCGGGCCCGCACGGATTTTTCCATTTGAATGCTGGACATTTTACAAATCTAAAAGAAATGGTATTATTGTCTTTTAAACAATACCATATATTTGTAATTGTATATTATTTTAAGGGTCGTTTTATCTTTCAAGCGTGAGACGGCTATTGTGGTGAATTTAAAAAAAAAAAAAGGGCAAAGTAAAAAATGGTAGGTTTGACGAGGGTAATTTAAAAAGTACCCCCAAATTTTAAAAAGTACCCCCAAATGGTGACACCCTCTCCTCTCTTTCTCCAAATTCCCAAATCACACAATTGAACTCCAAAAATCGGTTTTTATCAACATCATAAATGGCGGAGCATTTGGCATCGATATTTGGTACGGAGAAGGATCGAGTGAACTGCCCCTTCTACTTCAAGATCGGCGCGTGCAGACACGGGGACCGGTGTTCCAGGCTCCATACCAAGCCCAGCATAAGTCCAACAATATTGCTGTCTAACATGTACCAGCGTCCTGACATGATCACTCCTGGTGTTGATGCTCAGGGTCAGCCCATCGATCCCAAAGCGATACAGGAACATTTTGAGGTAAAGCCAGTTTTGGGAGGAAGAGTAGTTTTAGAGATTCCTATTGTTGTTTTAATTGATGTTATTAATATGTTGCGGAAATGATTCACTGTAATTAAGCTACGGTAGATGGTTATTAGTTGATAGTAGTGATTTTGATGAAGTTTAACTTAATATGGGTGTGTTACTTTTTAGTCGAATATGAGGTTGAACTGGGCTTATGTGTATTTTTTGACGAAGGGTTTGTTTACGGTTTTGAACTCTAGTTTTGTTGTAGGATTATTTTCTTTGGTTGACTAAAGTTTTTCGGATCTGGTTGTCACATTATTATTATTATTATGGGATGACTAAATTTGAGAAATCTAAATCTACATTTGGTTTTTATTGAAGATTACTGGTTCACTGTATACTTTCTTCATTTTCTTTGACCTTTCTCTTTTGCTTTTCTAGCAATTTTTTAGATTCAAACTGGTCTCGCTTTATTTCATGATGATGATTTATCCCATGAGATTATATGGGTGTTGTATCTGCTCATGATATCTTTCTGTGGATGGTTCACTGTGGGATTTAATAGCATGGTTATTTACTGTCTATTGATGTTGTAGGATTTTTATGAAGACTTGTTTGAGGAGCTCAACAAGTATGGAGAGATTGAAAGCTTGAACATCTGCGACAATTTGGCTGACCACATGGCTAGTTCCCTTGACTCGTTCATGTAGTATTCTATTGGCATTTTCAGTCTTCTTGTTTTTTTGATCATATTAATATTCGTATCCTGTATTTTGGCAGGTTGGCAATGTTTATGTTCAGTTCAGAGAGGAAGAGCATGCTGCAAATGCGGTGAAAAATTTGACTGGAAGATTTTATGCTGGTACTGGATTACATCTTGCTGTTCTTCATTATTGAGTTTTCTTAGTAGTTGGTCAACACTTCTTTTCTGTGTTACAGAACTTTAATAGGGATAATACCTAGTATTGCATGCATGTACTATTTGCACCTTACCAAAATTCTGTTCAGTACATACATAACTCCATCTTCGTTTTTAAGTTTATACTTATTCTCTATCTACCCAAAAGTGGGAGAGGTGGTGAATTTTACAACAGTGTCATTACCTAGTTTTAGATAACGCAACCCATTGTTTGACATGTTCAAATTCATTAAGTATATCAGCACAGCAGCACCTTGTGTTTCTATATTCAAAAATATGGTACTCTTTCTAAACCTGGCCATTTGAGTTTCCATCTCTCTATTTTGGTAAATTTAGCTCTTGTTTGAGCCCCATTTCGAGAGAAAAAATACATTTTTGAATAGTGATTTTTGGAGGATGTGTGGTTAAAAATGGAGAAAAAGTTTTCAATTTACGTGTAATATTATTTTATTGGATAATGTGTGGATGAAAATGAGTTTTAAAAAAATGAATTTTTGATAAAATGGGGCTCAAACAAGGGTTTAGTTTCCCCTCCTTTCTTGAAGGTTTCCGTTCGTACATTGTCACCATGTCCCAATATCTGTTGCATTCCTTATAGGAGAAATATGTGGATAAATATGCTGCTTGTGAAATGCTCACATAGTTTTTTCCTGTTTTTGACACCAATTCCATGGCTAATATAGGCTTAAATTGCCGTATCATTCTATATGTCCAGTCTGAAATAATATGTATTATTTTCCCCTTTGTTTGGGATTCTGTGTACAGTGGTTTATTGACGAATATTACAAGGAGTCTGTCAGATTTCATTTCTCTGTAATAAGTTACTTTCATGTAATATTCAAAAAGAAAAGAGAAGAAAAGATATCCTTTTGCATCTGCTGATGTCAAATATCATATCTGCAGGACGGCCCATTATTGTTGATTTTTCTCCAGTGACTGATTTTCGTGAAGCTACCTGTAGGCAGTATGATGAGAATACTTGCAATCGTGGTGGGTACTGCAACTTTATGCATCTGAAAAGAATTAGCAGGTAAAAGCCTGACCTTTCTAGTGGTGGAAATGTAAGAAAAGTGGTTTAAGTTTTGATCGTTCTCTAATGTGTCTTATATGTGACAATAATTAGGGAGTTGAGACGCCACTTGTTTGGGAGATACAAGAGAAGGCGTAGCAGAAGCAGAAGCCCCTACAGGCACCGTAGCTATGAAGAGAGCTCTCATGGCCATCGCAGTCACAGTAGGAGATATGATGATCGTGATTACCATGAAGGTCGCAGCAGGAGGCGCAGAAGTACAAGTCCTAGTCATAAGAGGGGTAGAAGCAGGAGCCCAGGTGAAAGGAGGGATCGCAGTCCTGTTAGGGAAGGTAGTGAAGAGAGAAGAGCTAAAATTGAGCAATGGAACAGGGAAAAGGAAGAGGCAGAACGTTCTAACAAGGTCAATGCTGGTGGGGCTGATGATGGAAATGAAAATGATGACAATGGTTACGTGCAGAATGGAGATCAGTACTGTGCCCAGGAGCCACCACAGCAAAGTTGATATGGGTACTGATGATTTGAGCACTGGTTTGTTGTTCTTATCTTTTGAGCATCATTATGCTTTCCTCCTAAGTAAAAACTTTTCTTTTATTCTGAGAGCCCACCTGTCCTTTTAGTATAGCTTATTGCGCATTTTCCACTGTGCAGGTGGTGTGCAGGTTTACAATTCTGTCTTAGGGAATGTGAAAAAAAATGTGAACACTTGTGTGCTTTTCTGATCCTTTTCAACATGCTTGATTTGTGTGCTTGACTGTATGGAAAGGTTATAGTACACATCACTACATCAGAATTCACTGAGCTACCATACACCCTTC
The DNA here is from genome assembly GCA_019097785.1 of Fraxinus excelsior. Classification (NCBI taxonomy): domain Eukaryota; kingdom Viridiplantae; phylum Streptophyta; class Magnoliopsida; order Lamiales; family Oleaceae; genus Fraxinus; species Fraxinus excelsior. The sequence goes on from CM032629.1 coordinate 33,474,116, forward strand.
CAAATTATGTTGTTAAGGTAGTATTTTTGTGGCTGGTCTGCTCCGTCTCTCTATGTGATCCCCTTCATCTTTGCTGCCCTACCTGTTATGTTTAATACACACACCAACTATTCATTTCCTTTTAAATAGGGACCTATTTAGGCACCTTTATGGTTTTTCATTACCTATATCATTGAAAAAGACTTGTTTTCTGCCCTCTATGCAAAAATCACAAATTTTTGTTTTTTTTCCATTCAATTCAACTGGCGTTTATTATAACCTTGCAAAACAAAATCTCCATGATAACCAATTTTTCCTGTTTCCTTTCATCAATGTCTACTTTTTATGTGCTATAACTAATCCAAATTTGTCACTGAAATTGAGAGGATATTAAACAATATGCTGAGTTCATAACTGTTAAATAAGATAATAATTTATTAAGATTTTCGTCTGACTGGGAGAAGAGTCGTACTCTTAGATGCTGTTTCTTGAAAGAAAGGGGGGTTCATATGTTTTGTTATAGAAATCTCGCAATTAAAAACAAATGATCTAGGACATAATTTTCTGTGTCATAACTCTGTTAACCACTTAGGATGTCTTGTTATTGATATGGTAACTTCTTTCTGAATGCTGTCAAAGTTAACCACTTAGGATGGCTTGTTATTGATATGGTAACTTCTTTCTGAATGCTGTCAAAGTTTTGTATCTCATTTATTAACAACTGCAAATTTTTACTCAGTACTACTTGTTCAGTTGCCTTGGAATTATGCAACTTGTATTGAACTTCGCCTCTTGCAATCAAGGTTTTTAGTTTTATTTTTAATCTGAACTGGACCATCGGCGATTCATGCTCTCATAAAGAACTTGCGTTGGAAGCTTAATTAATTACATACGTCTCCTTTGTTATTTGTGTTTGCTTGTATATGCAATTTGGCCCAACACAACCAGGCTAGTGAGTTTTCACTGATCTCTGGTTCAAATCTTCTTTCTTTAAGTTACAGATCTCACTGTATGTTGAGTGTTGCAGGTCCAGGTTTCCTGCTTATAAGGATCGAGAACTTATTGAAATCATGTGTACAGGTGTTTTGGTGCAAGCCAGACAGTTTGGTTTAACAGGAATTTGTAGGGCAGAGCTGGAAAGGTGAAGAACTCCATTGGTGCTGGAAGTTGTCGAGATCCCAAAATCTCAACTCTTTTGTTTTCCTTGCAGAAATGCAGGTTAGAAGCAGCAACGCAGTTCGTTTGCTTTGTTGGACAGTTTCATGTTATGGTAGGATGTCTTATTATCTTCGATATCTTGGTTGAATCGATTTGTATGAACGGATTTGAAGGTCTGCATGATGGTCCCAGATTTAATTTCTAATGTTATTTCCTGGAAAACTGAATATTCACGAGCCATCTTCCTAGATACTGTTTCTTTCAAAATTCATAAGCAGATTATGTATGTTTCGAAATTCAAGTACTAGTTTGATGTACGAGTTTTTTGCCTTCTATGCGATTTGAATGGTCTTCTCAATATGCTATGGTCTATGGAGTTACAATGTTGGCAGGGCAGGTATCATGAAAATAGCAAGACAGAGAAACTAGAAATGTTAATGGTTACATAAGCTGTTCTACGTAGACTTCAAGGAGCAAGTGAAGGTGGGGAGAGTTTTTCATGTGTGACAGCGCAACTGAGAACGTGCCACCGAGATTATTCTGCAATCATGAATTCTCAACAAACAAAACTAGTGTTACAATTTAAACAATGATGCTACATTGTACATGAAGTTGGACATTTTTTTGTCTGAAATCATGTGCGGTGACAGATTTTTATATATTAATTTTAACTATATTTTTCAATCAATGATCAGAATTTCTACACAGGTAGGCTGTCAAAAAGGTTGTCATCGGACTGTACAGGAGGCATAATTGCAATTTGAATTACTAAGACTAAATTCAGTTTAAAGCTGCTATAACACAATAGGGGGAGAAAGAAGAAAATTAAAAAATAAACTAAACCCCCTGTTGTCTAGTAGTATTATTTAAAATTATTTTTTCATCAAAATTATTCATAAGCACACATTTTTATAAAAAATATTTTGTACGTAAATTTATAACTTTTATTCTATTTTTCAATTACACATTCTTCTAAAATTCCTATTTTAATGGTAGACAAACAGAGGCTACGATCTCTATGTAATCGTAAATAGCTACTGTTAACCCATGTATCAAACAAGTGGATCAAATTCTCTCAAGTCTCCTATCCAATAAATGCAATAGCGACATTGTGAACAAACCAATTGTCTACTCTTAAAAATTGCTTTCTAGAAATTGAAGTTAAAACTCTCCCGAACAAAAAAATAGAAAAATAAAAAAATCTATCGATATATAGAAACTCTAAACGTAAGAAGTTCAGAATTTAACTTGTTTTTAAGCATATATTAACGTGTCGAGAGAAATGCATAAAAGCCATAATCTGACAAAATTGAGAAGCTGGATGCGCTATTCTTTCGAGAAAAACAATAATCCATAAGGCGCTTCCGTATTTTGCTATTGTGAGAATATCTAACAAAACTTCAATGGATCAATCCCCTCTAGTAAATCTGGTCTCCTACTTGGTTTTGTTGCCAGTCGGAGTTTTTCCAGCCTTCCGTTTAGCATTGTGAATGCTTTTATTGCCTACACAAAAGAATTTAATTAACCCAGAATCCACAGTACATTTTGAAATCTCAGATAGAATATACATATAGCTGAAATATCAGGTATCTTATAAAGAAAAAAAAAAAATTATTTCTGTTTTACCAGGAGTAGCCATTTTTGCCTTTTTGTTGGAAACGGGAGTTTCCGACACAGAAGATGGCCTTTTCTTGGGCAGCTGCACCTTTAATACAAAGAAAAAAAAAATCAACAGAAGTTGCATATATTATTAGATCATACATTATAAAAATAGTAAATTCAAGTACCTTTGGCGTTTCTTCATCACTGGAGTCATCACTCGCACCCATCAAATCTTCGGAGTCCTAGACACGATCCAACTTATTGAAATCAGTTGGGAACAGAAAAAACTGAAGTGTTTGTAATGAATGATCTCGAGGAAGCAAACAATGAGATTCAGGCAAATAACCCAGTAAAACTCCTCGAGGAATGAGAATGGAGACATACAATTTCTGCTGATAAATCATCAGATCCACTATCGTCTGAATCAACATCATCTTCGCCGTCATCAGATTCAGGGGCCTCCTCTTTCTTAGTTCCAGTCTTCGCAGCAGTAGCTGTATCTTTTGTAGCCTTCACGTCCTCAACCTTGAGCTGGGGTTTACCTGAGGAGTTAACAACGTAAACAATAACTTATTGTTTCCCACATCTGATGTTGAAGAGTAAAAGAAACCACCGAGACTTGAAACTGTTTTTGCATTTTAAGGTAAAGCCATGAAGGACACAGGCAGAATGACAGATAGAGAGATTGTTGACATACCACCATTTTCAAGAGCCTCAATCGGATATTCCTCATCATCAGATTCATCTGAAAAATCTTGCTCATCTAGATAAAATGAATAATTGCATCAGTTCCATCAAAACAAGACTACAAAAACTGATATCCCAAGCACGCCACTATTTCAAAGTTAAATATTAATTGTTCGGCAGAAACTATCGCCTGACTTGACTTCAAGAGAAATGGGAAGGGAAAAAACACTTCTTCCTTTGAGGGATGAAAAAACAGAGATACAATATTGCTTCATGCCTTGCAACTATCAAACTAACACAATTATGCAATAGACAACATTCAAATGCCACTCAAATACCACAAACTTGAGAAAGCATCAAAACATTAAATTCCCAAGCAAAGACCTCTTATTCACATATGCAATAAGACAATGATGTCTGCACTAAAAAATACTTTGTAACATCTTCATCGAAGACTAAAACACAACACACACAATTCTTTCAAAGTGAGCTCACGTGATTACACACGCACATCACTAAGCATGAATGAAACGTGATGATAATAACTGATAGAAGTAAAACATATGTACCTTGAATTTGATCATCAGCGATATAGCCAATAAAGTAGACACTCCCACTTTTCCAGTCATGAGAGAGCTCAAACTCCCTCTCAAATACCAAGTCAAACATCAGCTGAGGTCTATCCTCTGCTGAAAGAGTTCCTATTACATACTTGTTTGTATCAATCTTCATACGAATAGGAACATGTTTGGCTCCTTTCACATTTTTCACCTCTCCTAGTGCTGCCTAAAATAGTAGCAAAATAATTCAACATTTATAACCTCGTAATACAAAAAGCCGCTGTACTACCAACAGACTCCAAATTCCAACCTGTGAAATATGAATCAGTTTGCCAAACTCAGGTTGAACCTTCAGTGATTCTCCAGCTTTAACTTCAACTCCTTCATAAATCGTGCAAATTTAACATTCAGAAGGAAATAAAACGCAAATATAAATTACTTCATTGACACACTATATTCTCTACTATTCTGATAAAGCCATGAATATGTCCCCTTGGACTTTAAACTATAGGAGATAAGTTTAATAATTTAATCTGCAGAGAAAAAACATGAAATCAACAAAAGGTACATACTTATCAGGACCTGCAAAAAATCACTTAATATAGAAACAACATGAGAAAAAAGTTTCAAGAACTTAACTCTTTTTTTTTAGGAAAAAAAGAATTACTTTGCTTGAGCTTATAAGCAAATGTTTTAAGCTTAGCCAAGCGTGCTCTATCCCAAAATATAAGGTTAAAAGCAATAGATTCTCAAGCAATTGAACTCAAACACAGAGCTAAAACACTCTTAACAACAGTTTAACAACAAATAAAAGATCATGTAACCCCGTTTATATTATCAAACACAAAGATGAAATACTGAAAAAACAAACTCACGGTTCTCAGCCAATAAAAAATCACATAACATAGTTTATGATTGTTAAAAAAAAAAAAAACAATAATGATTATACTCATTGAAACAGATTGGAGTAATACTAGTGGAGCTGAGGAACGAAAGTTACCCCAAAATTCCATATTGAATAACGACGCAGAGAGATTTGAAGCAGAAGACGACGTATTTGTGTGGTTTTTGTAGGAGGGGTTGAGGGTTTTATACAGGTTTAACGAGGGAAGGAAATTTGCAATTCGGGCCGACCTAGGGTTTTCAAAATATTATCGTTCGAGATTTGACTCTTATTTTAATGGGCCGATGTCATCTGGCCCAGATTTGCAAATTATCGACTAGCTGTCTAGCCATCACCAAAGAGGAAATTACACTAAACCAAGTGTTTACTTTTGACTTTTAAAAAATCAGGTTTACACTTTTTTTAATCAAAAATCAGGTTTTAATTTTTACCATTAATATTAATAATGATATTTTAAATTAAATTAATCTATATACCAACCCCACTACCTACCCCCACCAAATTTATTTTAACTATAAAAACGTAATCAAACCCTAATCCTTTTCATTCTTTCCACCCTCCCTCTCGTCGCCGCCGCCGCCGACCGCCACCACCGCCACTGCCCTTCCCTTCTCCCCCTCCCCTCCCCTTCCCTTCTCCATCTCCCTCTCTCTCCCCTCTCGTCCCCTGCTGCGAATCGCAGCGTCACAGGCAGCGACGAAGCTGCCTGTGACGCTGTTGAACGGCTTGCCCGCGATGAAGCTGCCTGTGTTGTAGCGACGCTCCCTTCCCCTCCCCCTACCTGTCCCGAATTGCAGCGTCACAGGCAGCGACGCGCTGCCTGTGACGCTGATGAACGGCTGCGACGCTGCTGCCGTTCAACAGCGTCGCAGCGACGGCGAAGCTTCCCTCCCCTCCCCCCTCCGGCGACTTTGTGGTAGTTCTCCAACGAGGGTGGTATGTCTCTGGCGATTTGTGTGTTTTCAAGGTTTATTGTTTCTAAAACTGGCTGCCACAATGGTATGAAGTCATATCAGAAACTCATACTAGCCTTGAGAGTTTTCATTGTTATCAACTCAGAAGAATCTATCTTCCCCGCATTGATCAGCTTTGCAATTTTTCCTAAGCCAACTGGCTGCCACAATGGAACAAGTGCATTCAAGGTTTTTTGTGCCTTGTATCATTTGTGTGTTTCTTATGTAATTGTTGAGTAGCTAATGGAAGTTGGGTTTATTGTTTTTTAGCTTGCAACTGGGGATGATTGCTTATTATTATTGTTTTTTGTTATTGTCGTGGTGGGATGAACAGCGGTGGTGGTTTTTTGGGTGTCTGTGACTTGGATATTAAACTGTGGTGGGTTTTTTTTATGTCGGTAACCTAGCTACTGTTCTGTGGCGATTTTTTTAGTGTTTGTGACCTAGCTAGTGTCTGTGACCAACTATTTGGTCGATCTGCGACCAAGTAGGCGGTGGCGGTGGCGGTGGCGGTGGCGTCGGGCGGATGGGGCGAAGAGTTTCTGTGACCAACAATTTGGTCGATCTGTGACCAAGTATTGTTGGTGTTATGAGATGAGGGACGAAGAGTTTCTGTGACCAACTATATCAATCTGTGACCAATTATATAGTTCTATGTGACTAATTATTTAACTGTGACCTTAAAATTTGTAAATATGTGTCTTCAAATATAATATGTGGCCAACAAATTTTCTTACTTGTGACCAATTAAAAATCTGTGACCTATAAAAAATTTTATTTGTGACCTCAAAATAATCTGTGACCTTTAATAATATATTTGTGACCTTTGAATTGGAACAGTTATCGGAAATTAAACGGCGGTCAACGGTCACCGGAAATAGTCGCCGGAATTAAGCGTGATCGGAGAACGATCATCGGAGTTGTCGCCGGCCGCCGGAGTAGTAGCCGGAACAGTGGTGGGGTGGGGTGGGGTGCATCAGCTAAATATTTAATTTAATAAATTAATTGTAAAATATAATTAATTAATTCAATGAAAAACCTGAGTTTTGTAAATTTAAACATTTGGGCCTGATTTTTGATTTCATGAAAGATAAAGCCTGATCCATGAATTTTTCCCCATCACCAAACCAATGTATTTTTAGGAAAAAATACAAAATCAGGCGTATAGTTTACACCAATTCACAAATCAGGTTTATAGTTTGAAAATTCAAAAATCGAGTTTTTTTTTTCTAATATAATATAATATAATTAACTCACCCCACCTACACTATCCCTACCGCTTTGGGGACTATTCAGGCGACCATTCCGATCACAACTCTTCTCCGAAGATTTTTCTGACAATCGTTCCGGTGACTCTCTGATTCGGGCAACTATTCCGGCAACCATTTCGGTCACATACTTACAATTTAGTTAGTCACATTATTTTTCAGTCACGGATAATAATACGTAGCGGATTATTTTACGGTCACATCTCAAAAATTTTGTAGGTTACAATTAATTCGTTGGTCACATATTTCAAAATTAGTTGGTTACAAATCAAAATTTATAGGTCACACGATACATATTTCAAAATTAGTTTGTCATAGATTTTTTCACTATCATAGATTATATAATTTTTAGGTCACGGATAAAAAATTGATTGGTCACATATTATATTTTTAGTCACAGATTACCAAATCTTAAGGTCACATATTATATTTTTAGTCACAAAACCAAAATCACAATCAATCTTCATCCCCCAGTCGTCGTCGTCGCCTCCAACAGCAATACAACACCACGAAAACATCAACACCACCACCATCAAACAAGATCTAAACCTACCAACCCAATACCACCGTTCATTGCACACACCCACTGCCTGCACACACCTACTGAACAGCAACCGCAAACGGCACAAACCCCACGAACGGCACCCATTAAACTACACACAACCTCGCGAACACCAGCATCGCTGCTTTGAACGGAGCAACGACACTGCGTTCAGCGCAGCGTCGTGCGATGCTGCCCACGAATGGAAGCGTCGCTGCTCCGTTTAAGGCAACATCGCGAGACACTACTCCGTTCAAAGCAGCGTCGCGACGTTGCTACCAGAGATAAGGGGAAGGGAGAAGGAGGCGCGAGAGATAAGGGAGAGAGTGAGGGGGTAAAGAGTGATAAATTAGGGTTAGGTTTTAATATATTACCTGATTTTTGAATAATGAAATTTGATTCCTGATTTTTGAATTTCAATCTTCAAATCCCTGATTTTTTATAATTTCCCTTTTTCCTATACTTGTGTCTGAAAAAATATGTATTTCTCATAATTCAGACAATCTTTTTTGAACATGTATTGTTCTCGCAGTATATATATCTATTACGACGTGTCGTTTTGCGGTGGACAAAATTTTTGGATCCAATTGAGTAGTTCGGCTTGCTTTTTCTTAAAATAGGCAATTGGTATTAGAATCATGAATTGACGGGTTTGATTTCATTTCTAGTTCTAGACCCAGAAATGAATAATCGAAAAGAAAAATCAAATTTGTCAATTTTTATTTTATTTTTTTTCATAACTAAACCAAGCAACGGATGATTAAATGGCAGGTGAATATTACTAATATCATAAAATATTATTTCTATTACGTTTAATTTATATTTCACTTTTCATGTTTTTTTACGTGGATTTGTTTGCTTGAAGCGAATGAATCAATGTGATGGAAATGAAATTTGCTTATGTTTTATTGTTATTTACTTTTCGATCATTCGTGTATGTTGGTAAATTATAATTATTAGACTACTACTTATTTTTGTTTTTAAATTTGGATTATTTTGTTGTGTTGTTTCAAATATTAGGAGAATTAAAATAGTTGTTCGAATTATGAGAAAATTGAAGACCTTAAATATGGTATGGTACGTAATCGAACCAATTCAATTCCATGACTAAAGTTGGACCCGACGGTCTCATTTATAAGATAATCAATTTTTATTGGTTTGATTCGATTCCCTTTGAAACCAGATTGAATCAGGGTGTGCCCATCCAAAATGTTATTTCCAAGTGCTCTCTCTTTTCCAAACACAAAATTTTAATATATTTCTCATTTACAGAATCATTTGTAGCATATTATAACATCACACACATTGCAATTGTTCAAAAATATTATTTTGCATTAGTTAGGGGTTGTTCTATTTGTGTTTCAATTTTGTATTTTGAGTTTTGAATTTATTTTGGATTTTGGGTTTTGAATGTCCATTTTGAGATTGTTGAAAATGTGTTCTTTTTGACATTTTGAAAAATTGTTTTGAAAACATCTCAAACGTGTTTTAAAAATTTTGATTTGATTATAACTGAAAACACTCAAAACGACAAATTTGTCATTTTGAGTTTTCTTTGTAAATTTTTAACTTATTTTTCGAAAATAGGAAAGAGAAAGCGTTTTCACTGTTTTGGAAAATCGAAAATTGAAACGGCAAAGAAAAAACCCCTTAGTTTTTGCTGTCATTAAAAGTGTGTCGAACAAAGTTAAATGACTTGTCATCCTAACAAATTATTCCTCATCTTTAGGAATTAGTTTTCAGCTGTCCTATATTGTAGGATCTCAACTGATGAGTTGTTACTCATTCTTGTATTTAACCACTGCAATTGTTAATGAAAAAGAGACTTTCCAGCAACCTCTGATAAGCAGCTTCTTTTGAACATCTCGACGGTGGTGCTGTTGTCATAGAACCGCCGTCTCTGGTGGCATCCACCGCCTTCTTTGGGTGCAGGAAAAAATTCCTTGACCCCAAAGCCATTAGCTTCTCCTCCCGATCTAAATCTGCAGTTCACAACATGAAAACAATCATGTAATAAACCACTCAATTGTCACTTTACATGTCTCCCTCTCCATAATATTAATATATTTTACAAAACAATTGGTACAATAAATGATTTGTTTGGATTTTAATTTACAGTAATTCTTGCAGATTATACTACTCCAACTAAATAAATTTAAAAACTTACCTTTTAATTATAAGAAAAATATTTTAAAATAACTAGAGGATCCATGGCTAATGACAAGAAAGCTTACTTTCTAGGCTAAACTGAGAGTAATGGAGGTCGAAGCCAGAAGGATCTGTAGATGGGAGAATTAGCCATCTTCCCTCCTTAGTATAATGCTTTAGCGTCGCCGTAATCAAATCATCAACCGTGGCCTCCGGCGGCATCACCACCTGTACGGCGCCAAGGCTTCTCTGTATTGTCACATTCAGCAGCAATTTTGTTAGCTTACGCCTTTCTTGCACCACTACTAAATCCGGCAACCCTGGACCAACTCTCTTCCCCGCCACCAAGTCAGACGCTATTCTTGTCCATGTTTCACGGGTTACCTTTTCTAAGCACATAAAAGGAATACTGTGCGGCAGTATTCTGCTCCGCTAGACTACCTTTCGCCTTCTCTCGGTCGTTATGGGACAAAAGTAAATTTGATCACAATTTAAAGAAAGCTTGCAACATGAAATTAAAATGCATTGAAATAAACTTGATCATTGATTGCTAGAGAGCTGAATATTACAATAGACGAAAGCAGGAAATTACAATGGCTAGTGCAAGGGGCGAACACTAAAAAGCTTGAAAATGTTTGAAAGACTAATACCCTTATAATAGATTTCGGAACAAAAACCTAACTAACAGAAGTAGACGTCTTTTGGTCGAAAAATCATACTAAATTTTTTTAATTTCTATCTATTTAAATAAATTATTTACAATGATAGGATCACGGGGCTTAAGCAAAGCTGTAGTCCGTGGCATTCTCCCCCATTTGTTTTGGCGATGTCCTCAGAGCCATTGAGTATTCTTCTCGTTGTTGCATCCGCTCCATTTGACTAAGTACTCTTGAAGATATTTTCTAGAAGCTCGAGTAGTTTGGTAGCCAAGAATCTTTTCAACAACCTTCATTTTTGATCTTTTCACTTCAAACACTGGTTACTTCGGATCTGCAAACTTTTTGTACTATTTTCGATCAGTATCTGCAGCATGGAGGAATAACGGTTGTTGGCCAGTAGTAATTTCAAAAGGACTCTTATTGGGAGAAGAGCTCTTTTGAGCATTGAGACACATCTAAGCCACATCCTAAAGTTTCACCCAAATTTCATGCGAAGTAGAGGTAAAGTGCTGAAAATAGTCTCCTAGCATAGAATTGAACTGCTATGTCTGTCCGTCTGATTTTCGGTGAATACTAGAATTCATGCTCAAAGCTGAACCAATAAGTTTGAACAACTTAATCCAAAATATTCCAATAAATCGAGAATCTCGATCATTGACGATAGACGATCCCCAATATTTGACAATATGCTTGAAGAAGAGTTGAGATGTCTCTTCGGCTAATACATATTTGGGCGCTGTGCTGAAAGTTTAATCTTTAGATAAACGGTTCATCCCGACGATGATAGTGCCAAAGTCTCCAACTCTTGGCAATCCACTAATGTTCGTCGATCCACTCTCGACTGATCCATTCAGAATGGAAAGGGGCTCCAGTAAGCTTGCCTTTTCTAATGATCTGCCACATCTTGATGACGAACAAGGCAAGTTATCCCATAACCTGCAATGTCGTCCCGCCTTTGAGGCCAGTAGTCTGTATGTTGTGGTAGTGTGGAAGTGCGTTCCACGATAGTCCCACTTCCCAACACTTCTCCCTCTTGTTTTCGAAACTCTTCAAACTCCGGCTGAGCCATACGGTATGGTGCCTTGGTGGGAGGTTCGGCACCCGAAACAAGTCCAATTTTACGATCAATTGCCCTCCTTGTTGGAAATTTTCTTGGTAACTCATCTGGCATGATGTCTTCGAATTCCTTAAACCCAGTGATAGGTTTTGGAGTAGAGCCGATTGTCTCTTCGATTTTCTCTACTCGAAAGGAGCACAGAAATAAGGGTTCATTGCTCTTGAAACCCTTACTATATTACATGGTCGAGATGCCCTTCTCGTCAGTTTTCCCAACCTGTGTGGGGATAATGAATGGTTTACTACCTATCATTATTAATGAGTCAGAATGTGGCAATACTGTTGTATTAGTACCTTGAAGATATTCCAATCCGAGAATGAGCTTGAAATCATCTATCTGAACTGCAGACAAATTTGTCTTTCCTTCGAAGGGACCTACTTTGATCAACACAAATGTTGCTATTCTCGCTATCGGTTGAGCAGCGGAGTTGATTGCTTTGACCTTCACCTTACTTCTTTCCAGAACAAGTCCGAGACGCTCTATTTCGGAACTTAAGAGGTAGTTATGCTTAGCACCGGTGTCCACCATAGCCCTGATGGGCTTTCCATTGATCTTCACATCAATGTACATGAAGCCTTTAGCCTTGCAAATGCGAGCACTCGATTCTTCAATAATTAGCTCTCTTGAGGGAACTGCATCCCTTCGGTGCGATAGTGTATTGCACCAATGCGAGAATGCACCAACTACGTTCTCGTCCCCTTCGAAGTCGGTGTCGCCATGGTAGCTAGCTTGTGGGGTATTTTGTTTGGAACTCGAGCCACCAACAGCTAGTTGATAGTATGCATTCACCATCCGTTTCTGAGGACACTCTGCCACCCGATGAGTTCCTTCACATAGAAAGCACTTCAATTTAGGAGCGATATCAGATCTGCCCTCCTTTGCTTTTCCATGATTCCAGTCATTACTGGTACTACCGTTATAGTTTCCTTGACGGCTGTTTTGATAGTTTCCATGTGAGTTACTATGGCGGTTGCCTTGATAGGATCCTCCCCTATTCTGAGAGTAACGCTATTTCCTATTTGAGTTCAAGCTGGGTCTGAAAGGTCTCTTTCCACCTTTAACCAATTGACTATTTCTCGAAGGTCGATCCTCTCTCGATTCCGGTTGATAGTCGCTCACACATTTGGCAGCTCTCATAGCTGCGCTAAAATGAGTGACCTTCTGTCTTTGAAGTTCCGTGCGTGTCCACGGTTTCAACCCTTCCATGAAGGTGAATAGCTTATCATTTTTCGACATATCTCAAATATTTAGCGTATATCCTGAAAAGGCTTTCACATACTCCCTGATGGAGCTTATGTGTTTCAGTTCTCGTAAGGCTCGACGTACCTCATATTCGACATTCTCTAGGAAAAACTGAGATCTGCTAACTTCCTTGAGAAGATCCCAAGAATCAATTCGGACTCTGTTGGCCTGAATATCAACACACTTCATCCGCCACCATAGCTTTGCATCTCCACCTAGATACATGGTAGTTGTTGTGACCTTTCTCGCTTCGTCCTTGATCGAAGCCGCAAGAAAGTATTGTTCCATATCGAACAAGAAGTTCTCAACTTCTTTAGCATCGCGTGCCCTTCCGTAGGTACACGGTTTTGGAATTTTGAGCTTATGCACCGGCTGTTGTGCGATAGCTTGCCCATTGCTAATCGCGCGTTGAAGCACTAGTAACTTAGCTCTCAACGCTCCCATCTCATCCTGCAAATCGGGTATGATACCAACATCTTCAGTCATAGCTGCGCAACCTTCTTGGCTTTCATCTAGTTGGATGCGTAATTCCTGAATTTCCGTCTCTACCACCTCGACCTTTTCTCTAAGATTTTCCATGGCAAAACACAACCTAGTGTTTATCACCTCGAGCACATCCAAACGCTATTTGGTGTTCCTCTTTGAACATCTACCACATCTATGGTGTTTGAGGAATTTGGATCAATTTTCATAGTTTTCTTAACGAGATCTTGAGCCGCTGCTCTGATACCAAATTTCACGGGTTACCTTTTCTTAGCACAGAAAGGGAACACCGTGCGACAGTAGTCTACTCCGCTAGACTACCTTCCGCTTTCTCTCGATTGTTACAGGATGAAAGTAAATTTGATCATAATTTAAAGAAAACTTGCAACATGAAATTGAAATGCATTGAAATAAACTTGATCATTGATTGCTAGAAAACTGAACATTACAATAGACAAAAGCAGGAAATTACAATGACTAGTGTAGGGGGCGAACACTAGAAAGCTTGAAAATGTTTGAAAGACTAATATCCCCTATAATAGACTTTGGAACAAAAACCCAACTGACGGGAGCTTTCCTCTTTCCTCTTCGCTCCCACTTCCTCTTTCGTCTTCAACCATTTTCCTCTTCAACCGGTTTTCCCAAGTTTCTCGGCTAGTGAAGAGCAGGCATTGTCGACGAATAATTTTAAAAACCTGCACATCTCTGAATTTTCTAAAGGAAAGAAGCATTGTTGCCCAAATCAGAAACTCATTTAAAGGTAGATTTGAAGGAATTTCATATGTTGATGAGAATCTTTTTTTGGTGTTTTTAAATCATTGTTGCCCAAATCCGACTTTTTTGGTGTTTGAAGGAAAGGATTATTGTGGCCCTGCAATGCACAACAGATAAATGTATACCCTACTGGCTACACCCCATCCTTTGAATATGGTTAATGTAAATTTCATTAATTACATCCACTACCATACCAAATACGCCAACGACTCCATACTATTTCACCCACACAATTCCTCAAACCAATTCGCTGGAAATTCATTTTATGGTTAAATGAAGAACAAAAAATACCTAAGCACGTATATGTATTTGTGTTGAGTCCGTTGGTAGCCAGTACAATACACGCGTCGACAGCTGAGACGGTGGCCGTAATTTTTGAGGGGAAAACTTCCGACAACGAAGAATTTGAATCTTTTAGTTTGAATCGATAACTGAGACCTTTTAAATCGTGGTGCAATCAGAGATCTTTGAATGCAGTCAGAGATGGTGTGGTCGGAATTTAAGTCAAGACCTTTTAGGTGCGGTGCGACGAAACTTCGGTCATAAATAAGGTCGGAGATGGTGCGTGCTTTGAAACCGTGCTGCGACACTCTCTTACAAAAAATGTGCTCATAAATGGTGCGTTCGGCGAAACTCTGCTTTGAAACCGCAACGATCGGAGATGCTGTGTGCTTCGAGCGCCAACGAGTCCTTAGATGATAATGCGGTGTGACGTCCCCAACTGGAATAGTGATTAGGGATGGATTTTCTCGTTGTGAGCAGTGATTAGGGTTTAGATTTTGGGGTCGATAGGTTGGGTTGGGTTTCATTTCGAGGAGAGAGATTCCACCTTTCTAATTTGATTTGTTTTGTTTTGTTTTTTATTTTCTTTTTCGTTTCTTTTTTTATCCGGAGTTTCCACGTCAACCTGTTTTTAACTCCAGACTTTTTATTGTGGACGAGGAGGGTAGTCGAAAAAAAATGTCACTTGGACAGAGTTAGTGGTTAGTCTTTTGCTCACGTGGCCACTTGTGGAGATGAAAGGGTCACTTGTTGGTCGTACAGTCTACGATAACAATTGAAAGCCACTTGATGAAGAAGATGACAGCCCCGTACCCAGCGAATAGAACATACCTTCAAAAAGTAGGTAAATGATATCAAATCTTTTCATTTTTTATGTAAACGGTCATTTGGATGTAATCCCTCCAAAAGGATTTTTAGGCTCCGTTTGTCTCCCATTATTTTAAAACATTGCTTGCTATAATATGATTCTCCACCACACATTCACCCAATAAAATATTCTACCTACAAACTAATAAAGTTACTTTAAATTCCAATCACACATTCTCCAAAAAATACTATTCATTACTCCATTCATTCTACAATAATGAGAGACAAAAACACATTTAGGGTATGTTTGAGCCACATTATTTTGGAAGAATGTATTCTGGAATGGTAGATTGATGGAGAATGTGTGGTTGAAAAAGAAAAAAAAGTTATTGATGTGATGAAAAATATTATTTTATTGAAGAATGTGTGGTTGAAAATGAGTACAAGAATGAAAATGAAAATTTTAATGTGTACCAACCAGGGGCTTAATATAAATTGTATTTGTAGGTCTAACTTTAATGAAAATAACAATCACATCTCTAGAGTTATGTTTGGGAAGTATTTATAAATTATTTAGATGAGTGATGAAAAACTGAATAATACTTGTAGTTCATATAAAATATATAGATAAAAAATGGTTTGACTAAAGGTCTGCTTCTCTAATAAAAAAAATAGCCGAAGTAAAAATTTTATTTACGTATAAAAAATTAATTATAAGTACAAAATTAACATAAAATTATATTTATAAATAAATATTTAACTTTTTAAATTAAAATTAAATTATATGTAAAAAAATTACAAGTAAATATCACTTATGAATAAACAAATTTCACAAGAAAAATTATAAATTGAAAATTTCATTAATTAAAAAATTGGACGTCATTTAAGTATTTAGTAGAAACGGCTTAGATATACCTACTCATGAAAATTAGCTTCACAATTATATTCGTTTCTCTTCATCTTATAATTCAATTGAAAATTGAAAATGATTGGCATAAGAGTGTTCAAGTTAACTATAATTAGTCCAAATGGTAGTTCATGCACAATAGAAAATAAATGGGTAACTTATGTAAAGTCATATTGAATTGTTACGAGTCACCTACACATTTACTTCATATCGTTTACTCCATCTTTCAAGTTCTCAAACTAGGACGTGGGATTGTGTTTTCATCAATTGAATTCAAATGCGTCATTCTCTTGTGTGGTAAGATTAGATGTGTAAATTGAACGATATTGAATTTTGAAGAGGTCTTACATTATTGAGATAATTCTTGTGTCCTTTGTATCAATATCGGAGGGTAATGAGGGGCCGAAGTGTATATGTTTCCAGTCTTGGTCCATTTATCATTGTTTATAGGGAAATTTGCAGTAGCGGTCCCTAACCTTCTCAGTTTTTACAAACTTTATTCTAACCTTCAATTTGTGCAAATCTTATCCCCAATCTTTCAGAATTATGCATCTAGAGTCCAAATGGATGAAAACTATCAATTTTTCCGTTAGTTGACCAAGAAAATGATTTTAACCATATTTTAACAATTTTTAAAGAGACGGAATGATAATTTTACATTTTTCTATCATAAATAATTAAAATATTAAATAAAAAATAAAAAAGAGAAAAAGGATCCATCCCACCCCACCCCAGCCCTTAAAATAAATCGTCACCACCGCCACCGAACATTACCATCGTCGTTGGCACCACCCCACCGTTAGTACATACAACGGTACCCAAAAAGAGTGCTCTTTTGTGCAAACATTTAAAACAATAAATGAGTTTCAATTCATTGATTTCTCATCAATTTTCAACTCCGATCCAAATCCATTTCACTCAATTACCATCCATTTCAACCAACACATCTACTTCCCTGTTGTCCCCAAAATTCTACCCTCGGATGGGTATTAAAATCTTATCGAAACTCCAAGATTTTGTTTCAAATTTAATAACTCCTCTCGACCCACTTGTCGTCATGGATCCTTCGTCGTTGTCCGCCACTGCCTCCAACAGATTATATTGGTGGTTCAGTAAACAAGATTTCTACCCCGAACCCACCTTCCCTCAACTGTCCATAATTTAGATTTTAATGGATTTTATTAAAATTTCTATTTCCCAACTAAATTTTAATGAATTTCGATGAATCCTCGATAACTCAATGATTTATAAAGATTTCGTTAATAAAGGTATTTCAAAATAATTAGATGAATTTCAAGCTTGAAATTTCATTATGTTAGATTCTGATGGATTGTGTGAAACAGGGGCGGACCCACATGGGGTTGGGGTCAGGTGACTCCGGAGTTTTTTTTTTTTTTTTTAACCTAAACATTTTTGATCCCACAAAAAATTTGTCTCGGTCCGTCCATGGTGTGAAAAACTATTGAAATTCACGAAATTCATTAAAATTGATAAAAGTTTTTTTAAATTCATTACGACACTTCCAATATCCAAAACAAAACTCTCAAATTCCAATCCAATCACTAGTAGCAAAGTAAACACTGAGAATTTGAAGAAAAGAGAGAGCGTTGCATATGTAAACTAATTGAACATTATGACAAAAATATATATAAAAAATGAGAGGAAGCATTTCAAATTGGCAAAAGAAGACTGGAGCGTGGACTGTAAATTCCATGTTCATATCTTTCTTGTTTTCCCTTTGTTTCTTCTACTGTTTCTTCCATTTTCATTCTTTTTTCTTGGACTCGATGCTCCCAAGACACTGCTCAAGTGTTGATTGTCAGCAGTTCAGGCGTCAATTAAGTTATTAAACATCTTAGATGAAACATATATTCTTACCTTTAAACGACAACTAGACTCCACAGACTATCAATAGTCTAGATAAATAGCATTACGCTATTAGATAGTGAAAAACATAATCCCCAATTTCCATTATTTTTTATATAATCAGCATAGTCTCTATTTGATCATTAATGTAAAAGGCAATTCTAGAATGTCAAGGGACAATATTTCACAGAAATATCCTACTTTTTATTAGAAAATCCTGAAGTGAGAACAACATTGAGGTTTTTTACTCTTGACTACTGGGTAAACTCTCTCAAAGTTGTTACTTCTCGAATGTTCAATACAGAACCATACGATATACAAAATTTTAGCCTTTTTTATTTATTACCATCGACTATTATCAGATCCAATTGCACCAAACATTCCATTATGGTTTACGGTGCTGAGTGTAGATGTAGTCTAAGTGGGACTCAGCAATAATCCTTCTCTTTAAGCACTCTTCATCTTCATCTCCACATTCTTCTAGCCCCATCAATTTCTGCAATGCAATGTAAATAGGAAGTAGAGTCCTGAGTCAGAATACACAGTACTGAATAATATTTAAGGAAAAAAAAAATCCTGCTAACAATGATTCAAGATTGGAAAGACGAAGAAATTACATGATAATAATCTGTCTTTTCCATGCTTACATTGGATGTGTTCAGCTGGGAATCTGCTTCTCCTGCATAAAAATGCCAGTTTTTGTAGTGATCTCATGAAGAAGAATTACTTAACACCAGTAGCCGTGCTTAAATGTTGATTTTTTAGTTAAGAAGTACAAGCAAACTTCCTCTAGGTTCATTAGTCATTACCTCGTTCGACTATCAGAATTCGGGCAGATGAATGTGAAGTTGCTAGGAGGATAACAAGTGCCAAAAATTGAAACTTATGCTCCATGATTCAGTGAAGATTAGCCTTGATGAATATGATAGATAAGGTAAGGAGGGAAGGGAAAGGAAGGGAACAAGAGACTTGTATGTGTTTTGAGCTTGTTGGAGGAAGTATAAGCACGATATAAATACATGTAAATAAGGGCATTCGACCTTTTATTTTAATCAGGTGGTCCCAACGCAATTTATATGGTGTGTGTTTATCTCCCGTTATTGTAAAAGAAATGAAGTGATGAATAGTATTTTTTGGAGAATATGTTATTGAAATTTAAAGTAACTTTATTAGTTTGTGTGTAGAATATTTTATTGGGTGAATGTGTGATAGAGAATCTTACTGTAGCAAACAATGTTTTGAAATAACGGGAGACAAACGGGGCCATAATTAAACTTTTCATTTATTATGTTGATCAATCTTGACTAGTAAAACGATTGTTCGATATAGATTTTTTAAGAATAAATTTTGTTATAAGTTTTTTTTTTGAAAAATATATAGTTAAAATGCAGGAAAATATGATAAATCAACATGTAAAATTGTTTTCTAAGAAAAATAATTTAAAAGAATGTGCCATTGTTTGATATCCATTTTTTTCTCTTTCTTCATTTCAACCACATATTCTATCAATAAAATAATATTACACATAAATTCTAAAATTCTTCTTACTTTTGAATCACACATTCTTCCATCAATCACTATTTCAAATCAAATTCTTCTCTAAAATGGATGTCAAAACGAAAGTTGCGTAGATTCGAATTCCCAACTCACCATTATCTTATCGAAGGTCCATCCTCATGTGACAAAACTACTAATCATCTGATGGAGTGGGGTAGGTTAAGGTGGGGTGCTTTAGTCAGTGTCAAGACAGTGGTCTAGGTAAATTACAAGGACACCAGAAATCGATGTGAAATAGTTGTCGACGGTGTCAGAAGGTCAACCTTTTGGGACATGCTTTCCCATTATCACCTATTTTTTCTTTTCCTTATTCACCATTATACTCCCTCCTTCCATAAATAAATTTACTTTTATATTTACACAGAAAATATAATTAATTCAATTAAATTTATAAATTTTACTTATCCCCATTTGAGCCCCATTTTTAGTAAAAAACTGTTTTAGAATAATAACTTTTGCAGAATATATGATTAAAAAAATAAGAAATTTTTTGAACTTACGTATAAAATTATTTGGTTATACTACATGTATATAATGATTTGTATACGCATGATATGGTGAGATATGATTGTGTCAAAAAAATTTCAACCAAATAAAAAAAAATCACTCTCTTTTTGATATATCAACAATATGTAAATCATTGTGTAACTCTATTATGTACAAGTGACATTATTCAAAATTATTTAATGAGAAAATGTGTGGTTTAATATAAATTTTGGGAAAAATGATGTTCAAACACGGGCTTAGATTTTTTATAATACTTTACATTAAATAATGGTTTAAGTAAGAATAGTTTATTTTATTGATAACAAACATTAAAGATGGGCATATTTCGTGGTGTAGTGGCACCCAACGAGGGGACATGGCCGCCCATAGGGTTGGGCGTGGGTAGGTTCGGTTCGGTTCTGAAGAGAACCGAACCGACCCAAAACTTTCGGTATTTAATAAATGGAATCGTCGGGTTCAAATATAATTATAGAACCGTTCGGGTTCGGTTCGGTTCGGTTCGTACCATAATTAAATTTTTTAACGTTTACAACAACACTACATAAAAATAAAATATTAAAAGTAGATTAATTCAATTTATACAAATACCAAAAAGTAGATAAAATCATTCAAAATATCGCTGATTTATATCAATAGTTCATTTGTTTCAAGCAGTCTGCATAAAGAAAATGAAATATAAATTAAAAGTTATAAAAATAAAATATTTTTAAGTATTGGTAATACTTACCAACTATTTGATTTAATAATCAATTGCTTGACTTGTCATAGTAAAAAACTCTACAGACATAATTGAAAATATTGAAGAGCTTTAAAATTGATTAATGAGCTATCGCCGCCAGGTGAACCAATGAATGGAGATCGAGATGTAGGTTTTACAAATTACAATTATCGAATGATTTGGCTGGGTTTGTACTTTACTAGTGGGCTTATCAATAACAAGGCCCAAATGTTAGGCAACTGGGCCAACAAAAAAATAAATTTGATTGGACTTAGTTTGTTTCTTTAATTAATTTGGTAATTTGTTTATTGAAAAAAAAAACGGTTCTTATTCGGTTCTTCGGTTCTCGGTCCCCAAACTTATCGGTTCTCGATTCGGATACCAGTTCGGGTATTTAACTTATGAAGAACCACTCGGTTCGGTTTGATTTGGGTTTGATTCGGTCTGGTTCGGTTCGAGAGTTTTACCCAGCCCTAGCCACCCATGTTGGTTCCGTCGAAACTTACAGTTGCCATTGGGATCTTGCCAGCCACGGAGAAGGAAACTTGAATTGTGGAGGCGGAAATGGAACTTGGAAAATGAGAGAAGTTTATGAATTGGGCTCTTTTTAGTGTTGGGCCTCATGTTTATTAAAAGGGAAGAATTCAAAAGTTAGATGTTAATTTTGACACAATTTAGTTTTCAGGTGTTAAGTTTCAAAATACAAAACTCGGGTATTTATTTATTAAATATTTAATTCTAATATAAAATAATTAACTCACCCCACCTCCAACACCCTTATCGTTTCGGAGACTATTTCGGCGACCGTTCTGGCCACCACTCTTCTCCGACGATTGTTTCGCCGACTATTTCGGTGACTGTTCGAATTCCAACAATTATTCCGGTGATCATTTTGTTGCAGCTTTATTTTGACGACTGCTCCAATTTCGACAATTTATACAATATGGTCACAGATTCACAATTTTGATAGTCACATATTATTTTTTAGACACAAATAATAATTATTTTACAATCACAATTCAAAAATTTTGTAGATCACAATTAATTCGTTGATCACAGATGGTCACAAATCAAAATTTATAGGTCACACAGTCATATATTTTCAAATTAGTTGGTCATATATTTTTTCACGATCACATGTTATATAATTCTTAGGTCACATATAACAAAATGATTGGTCACGGATTATATTTTTAGTTATAAAACGAAAATCATCAAATCTGCCTAATCCTCCACCTGCACCACTGTCGACTGCCATCCGCAGCACCACGAACGCACCCACAACCACCACCCAACAAAAAACCTCAAACTCGTCACTGCCACCACGCCCTAACCCTGTCGTCGCGCTGCCGCCAGATCCACTAGCACCCCCGTTGTCGCCAACAACACAGGCAATACCACACCACACAACAATCACAACCCAACAAAAAAACCCCAAACCCACCACCGCACTAGATTCACCACCACACCACACCATACTGCACCTGACTAGAGTCGATCTCGCCACATCTTCGTTCACACCCATCACCTTCGCCGTAGTGAGTAGAGAAGAAGCGGTCATGAATCGCCACAATTCTGTATATCGACGAAACCATAGATCTGCATGCAGAGGCATCAGGGTTTGTTAGATTTGGTGGTGGAAGTTGCCGATGGCAGAGCTTTGTTAGATCTAGTGGTGGCAGTTGCCGGTGGCGGCCTTCTTTTCGGCAGCCTTCGATTTCAGAAAGAGAGAGAGAAAAGAGGGAGAGTGAATAGCGAGAGAAAATGAATTAGAGTTTATTTGAAATATTAGTATTATAATATAATTTAAATTAACAAAATATCCAATTAATACCTGAATTTTGAGTTTGGAAGTTTGAGTACTGGTTTCATGTAATTCCTCTTGTTAAAAATTCAAGCCCAAATTCATTTTCATGGAGTGTTGTTCAATTGAAAATCAATTACCAAATCCATTACACACATTAATGTTAACCAAGCAAATACATGTTCCAATTTGACGCAAACCTTTCTTCCCTCCTACTGCCCTATAACCTCCTGCTGCTGCAAGAAAGTCGTCGTCGACATCAGCCTCTCTAGTCTCAGTGACTGTGAACCTCTTACCTCTCTCTCTTTATTTATTTAATTATTTTTGTTCTTTTAATTCATTTTTTGATTTATCATTTATAAGTTACGGTTTATGTTTTATGAGTTATGAATGTGATTTGTGATAAATAATTCAAGAAAAAAAATGCCCACCTAGTTCCTAGCTACATGATTATTGGAGAATTTTACAGATTATAAGTAATTTAAACAATTTTGATTGATAAATTGGAAGCAATTTTAATTGATTTTGTTAATATATTATTGTCCGTTTAATTAATTTTCATTGAAAAATGATTATTGGGGCTTTGTTTTTCAAGGTGAAATGTGTGTGTGTGTTTTTTTTGGGGGGGGGGGGGGGGGGGGTTTTAACCAATTTTAATTGAAATATAAATTGGGGCATTTTATAGATTATAGAACGATTTTTTTTAACCAAAACGAAAGTCCCTACCTAGTTCTATTAGTGCATCTAGTCCCGCCACTGCTTCTAGTCGAATTAATGAATTGTTAAATAATACAAAGAAATCTCGGGCTCAATTTAATATGGATGATCTTGTATCTAATCTAGGGAAACGTCTCCATATGGAGTCATATAATCCTAATATTAGATATGACATTAGGACGACATATTTAGAAGGTCAGTGTCAACCACATGAACATGATTTTTCAAGAAGACCTGTGGAAAATGACAATAGATGCTTTAGAAAAGAATGATTCTTTGAATTTTGTTGGTTGGGGTATAGTACAGAGAAGAATGCAACTTATTGTTTGTAGCTCGAAAGTTGGTTGAAACAAGAAGTTCTTGTTATTTTTCATTGGTTTATAAGTTGACCACCTTAATTTTGATATTACCGGTGGCAATTACAAGTATATTGAATCTTATGAAAAGTGATCCGTGCAACAAAATGAGAAATGATTTGTTGAATGACAATTTAACAATTTACATTGAGAGATTTTTGAAAAAATTGTAAATGAGACAATCTTGCAACGGTTTCAAACTATGAGACCCTTATAATGCAGTTGTCTAAGAACATCTTCAAGAGACTATATTTTTAAAAAGTTTATTCTATTATTTGAAGAATATCTATAAATTTAAAGAGTTAAAATTTTGAAGTACTCCAACAAACTCTTTATATCAACACTTAATTTTACTATTCTCAACAAATATTTATTATTTTTCTTTATCTTTTATTTTAACTAGTTTTTCTTTATATTATTTTATTGATTTCCTACATTGAAAATTAAAACTTTTTGAATGCGTTTAATTATAGAGAGATTTAAAAAGTCTCTTGAATCATGATCTTAAATGTTGACTTTTTAAAATAGAGAACATCTCATGTTTAAATAGTCTCTTGGAAATGCTTTAAGTTTACAGTTATGGAGTGATGATGTATCATATATATATTTTTATTATTATTTTAGGTTGTATTGAATTATATTTTCACGTGTATATGAGTTTTATGTTTTAGTGCATTTACATATACACAAAAGAATTTTTAATATTTAAATATTAATAAACGACTCCGATATTATGAATGTTGACTTGCTATTATGCACTTTGACTGTCACTGGTCAACGATCAACGTCCACCCTAACTAGTCTCGAATCTTCGATCCGTCACTGGACATATTAGAAAACTAGAAATCGGTACACTTAACTAGGAAAGTAACACTCTCTCCGTCCCATAAAAATATATTTGTTTATGTAATACACACTTACACTAAATAATTGTTTAAATAGAGTAAGTTTAAATTAGTTGATAGTAAAGTATATTAAATAAGGATATATTAAAAAAATATTTTCAATAAGAAAAGTGATCTATAATTCGAGAGAGGCGAAAAATGAAATGAAATCTATCTTCATGGAATGAAGGGAGTATAATTTAGAACAAACAAAAAAGAAAAGCAAATATATTTTTATGGGATGGAGGAGTGTATTTTTTTCTCCCGATTTTGCCCGTAGTTCAACGTTAATACGAGATACTTGAAAACTATGCCAATGTGTTAGGTCAATTTTTTTTTTTTGGATGATGCTACTTTTAAATAAAAATGGTATATAAAGAATTATATAAAATGACATGGAGAAAATAATTGGATGAATAAGTTGACTATATTTTAAACTGACAAATGATAGCGTGAAACGTAGTATTATATAATCACTTATGTACACCAGTAAGACCCAACTTTTTTCTCCCCACGACTACGAACATATAGAATCTCGTTATTTTCTTGAAAAAAGCTATAAGTACAGACCGATCCTATTTTCTTCTCGTTCTACAGTGAAATGCTTTTTGATAAATAACATTATTTTTTATTCTTTGAATTGCTTTATAGAATTAAAAATCTTAAAAATAAATAATACTTTTCCCGATAGTCTGTCGTTGCTTTTCCTTTATGCTTTTACGCAGATACCACAGTTTAAAGTTTAGATTCTCAATACAGTTGGCATCTCTATATATTCTGCGCATTAAAGACTTCGCTACTTTAGATTCTCAATAACTATTCTATGCAATGTACCTTTGATGCTTTTCTTACACACGTTTCGAAAAGTATAAATGACATCATTTTTATATACTTTTTAATCTTCTTGGATTCCTTATTATTTTGGAAGAATGTATTCTGAAATAATAGATTGATGGAAAATGTGTGATTGAAAAAGAATGAAAAGTTATTGATGTGATGAAAATTGTGTGGTTGAAAATGAGTAGAAGAATGAGAATGAGATTTTTAATGTTTACCAAACAAGGGGCTAAGCCATGTTTGATAAAGTTTTTAAATAGCATTTTTTTATAGTGTAGTTAAAAAATAAGAAAAAATATTAAGTTTACATGTAAAATATTTTATTGTATAAACGTATGATTGAAAATAAGTTTGATAAAAAAAAATTATTTTAATAATTGTCAAACGTGGCTAAAACAAATGTCCTAAACTTTTTTTTTACTAAAAATAATATTAAAAGTTCGTTTGATGTAAGTTTTTTGAAAATATATTTTTTAAAATGTGATTTTTAAAAAACAATGTGGTTAATTAAAACGTAAGAAAAAATTATGAGCTCACTTGTATATAATTTAAGAGATAGTTGCAGCAAAAGTCCCAAACTTTTGAAACACTAGTAGGCTTTCTCCTCTAACCCTAAATCATGCTTTGACTTTCACCTAATTTATGAGCTCTTCCAAAATGCTTTCGTCGATCATGATTGTAGCGCCATTGTTCCTTTAAAAAACTGGAAACCCAACTGTCAAATTTTGCTATATAGGCACAGGGAGCTCGCCAATACATTCGATGACGCTCCTCCGATCTAGTCTGTGTCATTGATCTCAAGTCCAGGGATCTGAGCCAATTTCGGAACCCGATTCGTCAGACCTGGATGCTACATCATGTACATTATATATGTTGGTCGTGTAGAGGCAGCGGCGGTCGAGTGGCTAATTTTGTGTTTGAGATGGGTGAAGGGGTGGGTGAGAGGAAAAAGACGATTGTCTTTTTTTATTTAATTGGTTTAATTATTTTATGTGATAAATATAAAATTATTTTTTTGTCCACTTTAAAAATATTAAAAAAGTAGTCAAAGTTAAATTTTTGGTCAACAACGGAACTGTGGAAAGAAACTGTCCAGAAGGACTTCACCTGCAACGTTTGTAAATGTTAGGGGTGACGGCTGCAACAAATTAAAGGTTTGGGGAAAGTCTGCTAATGTTTCAAAGGTTTGAAACTTTTACTGCAATTATCCCATAATTTAATCCATATTTGCTTGCTTGATAAATAGGAAGGGGACAATACACAAATCCTATATATAATAATTACTTTTTAAAACTAACAAATTTGTCTAATTATTTAAAAAATCAGGTGATAAATAGATTTATTAAATATTAAATTATAATATAATATATATTAATTATTTACACCCTAGACACCTCACTCACCCCATCACCCACTAAACCCCTTTCCCTCCATCTCTCAAACAACTCCGGCACCACTCTGGCGCCGGTCCGGCTACTGCTTCGACGACTGTCCGGCAATCGTCCGACTACTGTTCCGGCGACTTAAAAATTTCCAGAAATTTAAAATTTTGAAATCACACCCACCCCATGAATCCACCTACCATCACCCCATCACTGCCTCCACTTCTTAAAAAAATTATCGGAAAAAAAAATTGTTCAGTGTGACTGTCTGTGACTAATTGTGACCAAATTTGTATTCAATGTGACTAAATGTGACCAAATTTTTGTTGAGTGTGACTGTCTGTGTCCGGGTCAATCTCAAGTCACAATCGGTCACAATCAACACAAAAATCGATCACAATTGGTCACAATCAAACGACTGAGAAGGCAATTAATCTTACCACCAACACAATCCCCACAACTCTAACTACTACTGAAACTCAAACAATTGGGCAAGTCGCCAACCCTTCCTCCACTACTAACACCTTTACCATTCCACTTATAGATCAAACCCAAACTCAAACACACAACCAGCCAAACACAACACACAATCCCTACCGCCACAATTTTACCTTCAAGTGAAACCCAAACTGTGAAGCAAGCTAGGGATGACTCTGCCAGCAGCATCTCATCGCTGCAGCGACGACGCTGCCAGCAGCAGCTCCCCGTTGCAGCGACGAAGTCAGGCGATGCTCCACTATTCATCAACGCCGCAAATGGTGTTTGCATAGTCGTCACAAAATGTTTTCAAGAATTAAAAATTAAATGTTACATTCCATCCAGCCCTAATAGTGAAGCAAGCAGTGACGACTCTACCAGCAGTAGTTCGTCGCTGCAGCGACGACGCTGCCAGCAGCAGCTCCCCGCTGCAGTGACGATGGTGTTTGCGCAGTCGTCGTCAGGGCATTGGGGTGGTGGGTCTGCAGCGAACTCACCTGCCTGTGGCCAAATCGTTGCAGTTGTGGTTGCGACGACACGATCCCGACGACGCTGCTCCACGGTGGCTGCCGGTGGAAAATGAGGAGAGAATGAGATGATGGTTGGAGAGAGAGAGATTGGAGAAGAGAGAAATTGTTCCCCAATTTGGGGATTTTTGATTGGAGGTGGTGTGGGGTGGGGTGTGTGATTTTAGTTATCGATTAGGTGGTGATTTAATTTATTATTTTAACTAATCTTATTTACCACATGATTTGTGAAAATAAAACTTAATCCCCTGTTTTTTGAAATGTAATCTTTAAATGTAGGTTTTGAGGTAATTTTCTCAAATAGGAATGTGTATTAAAGTTGGATAAAAATCTGCTTACAATCAAAACCAGGCACTTAGTTGCGTGGTTCAAACTTATAAAAGCTACCTGATTGTTAATTGAGCCCATCTATGAAATTGGGCCGGCGTCATGTTCCAGGCTCTAAGATTGTGGCCCATCAAGGGCCATGCAATACCGTTGGGCCATTTAACCAGTATGCTATATTTTTTGAGAAAACTACGCACACATGTTTTCAATTTCAATAATCAAATGATAAAGTTATTCTTTCAAAAATCAAATTTCAAACCCACCCGATTTCAAACCACAACCCACCCTAATCCTAATTCATTTTCCACCCCAAGTAAAGGTCATACCTGCTTCATTCCACATATTCCTCACAGGCACCGACACGGCGACACTACATAGTGGCGCTCGTTGTCTGCGCATCGCAGTATGCATGATATGTGGTGCATCGTCGCTACAACGTATATCGTGGTTGTTGGTGATGATGGTTGTTGGTGCGATCTAGGTAGTGGTTTGATGGTTATAGTTGTTTGTGTTATCTGTGGATGCGATTTGGGTGTTGGTGATGATTGCCGGTGCAGGTGGTGGTGGCGGTTCACTAGAGGTGGTGGTGGGTTGTAAATTTGAGGTGACGACGATGTTTTAGGTGGTGTCGACGATAGCCAAGTGCGGGTGGAGTGAGATAGAGAAGACGAAGAGTAATTTATGATAGTTAATTGGAATATTGTAACCAGTTAATTTGATAATATGTGAATGATAAATAAGTTGTAACTAATTAATTTGATAGTCACCAATAAATAAGTTTTGACCAAATAATTTGATATTAATAAATAAATTGTAAGATATAAAAATGTGTTATTTGTGATTAAATTTTCAATTCTGACCCACATTTTGTGTCTCTGTCACTGTGACAGTCTGTAATTTTTTACTATTACTTAACTATAACCGTAATTTGTATGTTATTGTGACTTTAACCTATTTAATTACCTTTTCAATTAATACTCCCTGATTTTTGAAAGAATCACACACGTTTCTTAATTTTGAAAGTGTATTTTGAAACTATGATAATTATTTATTTTTCTCCCTTCATAACTTCTGCCAATTTCAAATTAGCTCCGTCCTCGACATCGAAGCAAAATGAGGTATAAGAATCTCTCTTTTACAAAAACAAAAAGAATATATTCTCTCAATATATATTTACTAATTATCATTGCTTAACTTATGTTAACCAACATTGACATGTCACATTTAATTTATTTGTAGATCATCTTTAAAAAATAATAAATGTAATAATTTGTCCTTAATTAATGCATAGAAACATAGTATTTTGACATATATCATTATCAAAGACGAGATGTCTTAATCAATGGAATGTCAAAAATAAGAATTATATATAAAAATTAAAAAGAATAATAGTGCTTTTCTAGTAGTGAGCTCCTTCCTCACCACTTTACGTTGTCGATATGTTGAGGGTAGACTCTCCCTTTCTTTATTTCTTTTTTCGTACGATTTTCTTTTAGAGCTTCTAAATCATTTAGACATTCCAATCTTACTCGTCAACTTTGTTTCAATTTGCATAAAGAACATTTTAATAACACGACACTCTCAACGCATTTAAGAAAGAAATTGTGTGGCAAATTTCATTTTAAAAATAAAATTAAAAAAAAAAATATCACTAATTACTTCACCTACTAATTTTAATACAATATACCTAAGATATTTTCATCATCATGAGGTAATACAATACTTAAGACTAATGAGTGAGACTGTGAGAGAGGGGAAGTAATATTCAACCACCAGATTTCATCTTCACCTACCACACAACTCCATTGATTTCATGCTTTCCTTTGCTCACCAAACCCTATTTCTTTTGACCCCTTTTTAAAACAAGAATGACTTTTATACAATTAATTTGCAAATTAAAAAATAAAATTTGTAAAATATTAATACAGATACAAAATAAAGTTTCTGCTTCTTTTAAAATCTTCGCGTCTTCTATTTTTCTTTAATGTAAAATTGTTACAAAATTGAACCTTGAGCATGAATCTACGACGCTAAAAAATTGTCTAACATTTCTATTGAAAATCAATTGTGGATTTTCAATTCTCATTGTTCGCCCATAACTAAAACAATATCGTCATCTGTCCCATTTTTTTATTTTTATTGTAAAGACGAAGAAATGATGTACACAAAGATGATCGAGCCAACTTCATTTTAATTTAAACAGTTGTCTTACCACTGATAATATTTTACAAACTCAATTGCATGAAAACATAGTTTTAATTATATATGCCCTTTTTGGTGAGATAATGATGGTTTGGATTCATAGAATTAGAAAGTAAAATTACAAGTTGGATAAAGACTCATTATAAAAGCTAACGGGACATCAATTTCAATTAACATCAACAACCTTAGAAAACAATTTTGAAAATGTGCAAATAACATGTGCTGGTGTCGGATCTGATAGTTCACGTCGAATCATCTGCGAGTTCACTTTGAAATAGACAAAAGAGCTTATCTGTGAAGAATACCAAAATGGGTCGGGTTGATTTAGGGGACTCACCCAAACAAATTGTCCCATGAGAGACGTCATCTACGAATATCATTACGATACGACTATAAATATATGCAACATAAAGTCACCACCTTAGCATCGTAATGAAATCTCAAAAGAGAGTAATAATTACGATACGACTATCAAAAGAGAGTAATAACGACTTAATGCATGACTACAACCTTAGCATCATAATGAAATCTCTCAAAATAGGACCATGGCACACATTACTTGGTTGAACATTATAGCTTGACACGACTAGAATAGTAAGCTCCAGTTTCGTGGCTTGTAGAAGAGGAAAAAGGCACAACGAAATTGGTCGAGCTCAGTCATCTGTATTACTATATTCATTCAAAGTAATGCTATGGGTATATAGCATTTGACATAAGAGTTCACATAATTGGCAAATGGCAGGCGTCAAATCCTATATGTGCTTTTATGTACACATAGCATATTCCATTAAGCAATACTACAAGTCCTATTTTCATTAAAAAAATGCCAGCAAGCAAAATTGTTATTCTATTAAAAAATTATTCCCTCCCTCCCCTAAATATACATCTAAATTTTTTTGCTTTTTCTTTGTACCCAAATCAAACTCAATTTCATTCTTAATTTTTTGCAATGCACTTACTAAATTTGGCATTTTTTTTTTCATTTTGTACAAATTAATACAATTGCTTGAATTTCCCATTTTAAAGAAATAGTTAATAAACACAATTATCATCTGAATCATAATCATAATCATCAATTTTAACTAGAATAATTTAAAGGTGCTCGATATTCATTACATTTCTATGGCTTAGACCAAAAATAGCTTCACATAATTCATCGACACCTCCATCTTCATTAACAGTCAAAATCGTCATTATCAACGGTCAAAATCGCCAATGGCTTGTGGTGATCGTCATTTACAATAGTTGCCACTCAACGGCCATAGAATGTGGACGATCACAACTTATCGTCATCGTCGAGTGACAATACAAAGTTTAAAATAATTTGCTGTGGTACCTACATAGTACAAATTCACCTATTATTGGTTTTTGATTCAGAGAATAGTGGAATTGTACAAACCATGTCTTGATAGTATGATAGTTTCCACTAAAATATTGAGCTTCTGGTACAAATTTTTGCAAGAAATGAATTTTTTGGTGCCAAAATATGGAGAAATGCTTCATATACAGTAGCAAAATCAACAGAATTTTTACACAACACACAATATATGGGCCCCACACATTTTTCTTCTTTTTTAATACACGGTGGGACCCACCCATTGTGAATGTCTGTATGTTTTCTGTACAAATAAAATAATTGATATGAGTCCAACAAGAAATTATGTATATTGTCGGTAGACTAGCCTATCGTCACAGCAATCAATTGTTGTTGCAAATGACAATGAACCCTGCTTCCTTCACAGGGGTTTTGTGCCCGGGTCAAACTCGGGCACCCCCTTATTGGGTCAGGGACCCAATAAGGGGGTGCCCGAGTTTGACCCGGGCACAAAACCCCTGTGAAGGGGGATTTATCCAATGACAATATAACCTATCATTATGATCGCGAAGTTTGGTAGGATAGGGGAAATGCAATAAGGGACAGAATGGTCATTTCGCAACCTACTCGACAAATGTGGGAAGGTAAATTTATTGATGTGTGGAATTGGAAAATTGGTGATATTTGTTTGTTTAATATTTATTACATTATTAGTTTTTACTGTTTCATTTCTCTAGGTACCTAAATATTTAAAGTATGTATTTTCTCATTTACACAAACGTTTATTCTTCTATATTAAGTGAAATTATTAGTGATATATATTATTTGATTACATTTAAAAATTAAGCTAATTTCACCAATTGCCACTAAAATTTGTAAGAAATTTCAAATCGATCGTTAAAAAGATTTCTTACTTTGTTATAATGAATAGTCACTTATTTATAAATCTAACATGTTATTCGATATTAGGCTATAAGGTGCCAAAAAAAAACCCCGAGTTGGCTCGACTAGCTAAGGTTCGGGCCGAGCCTCATTTTTTTTTTGTAGAGCTCGGCTCAAACCCAAAAAAGCTCGAGTTGTGCCCGAGCATTTTTTTTGGCTCGGGCTCGGCTCGATTCGTTGGCATAGCTAGATGTGGGTTTGCATCTCTCATAGACGGAGCTAGGGGGCGGCCGCCCCCCAACACTGTCCATTGTTCCACTATTCCTAGTTAATTTGTAAAATATTTTTCAATTTTGATCTCGCAAAAATTTTCACTCGCCCCAGCAAAATTTTGAATTTTTTTTTTTTCATTCATAAATATTGACCCAATAATTTACACTTTAAGATTCAACTACAAAAAAAAATAAAAAAATCTTAGACCTAAATAAAAGATTCAATAGTTACTTAAATAAATAAATAACTCAAATCCAATTCAAAAGCGAATGACCCATTTATGAATCTATTACCCATTGTGCATTAAAAATAAAGGAAAATTGGGTCTAACCCATTATTTAGCTTATTTGAAAAATGAAAACCCAACCCAATTGTAATATAATTAAATTATTAACTCCCAATTCCCAAACCCCTTCACAAATTATTTGCACAATTCCCAGACACAAGGTTGCCTGCACCCTGCCGCAAATTTCTGATTTCCAGAACAAAAAACACACAGTCACACAAACATTGTAGAGAGAGAGAGAGAGATGAATAATGAAATTGTGAATAAAAAATGGTGAACCGTAGATGATTATAATCAACAATTCATAAAAGTTCAGTGTCTCCAATCAATCTGATTGATTTTTCAATATTGGTTTATGAGTATTTATCCTAATTTTGTCTAGAGTGCATTTGTAATTTGTTTCGTAATTAGGATAAATAATTGGAATTGACCATTAAATTTTCGCTTGATTTCCTGTTTCTTTTTTGAAAATTTATCGTCTATTTATTGGTGGGAAAGCTTAAATTCAATAAAAGCATCTATACTAAATGATATGACTATCAGGTAATTTTAGTCTTATGTTTCATTGAAAATTTGAAACAAGTACCAGCAATCAAGTCTCTTAATCTCTGTCCTATGTTTAATTTGAATTACTTGGAATATTTACAG
The DNA here is from genome assembly GCA_019097785.1 of Fraxinus excelsior. Lineage (NCBI taxonomy): Eukaryota > Viridiplantae > Streptophyta > Magnoliopsida > Lamiales > Oleaceae > Fraxinus > Fraxinus excelsior. The sequence continues at coordinate 33,507,752 of CM032629.1, forward strand.
CATGAAGAAAATTGATTCATATTTCAAGAAAAGAACTTTTGAAGAAGTTTCTACCTCTAATTCTAAATCTCTTATTTCGGAAGACAACATTGTTCAAGAACCATATGTTGTTGATTCTTCTCCACAGAATGAGGAATTCGACTCATTTTCACTGTAACATGATCTTGGACTACGCAAATCAATGTTGGATTTTTCGGTAGAGCAGAGAGATGCAATCAGACGAGCTTATGTCAAGTTGGGGCCATATCAACCAATTCCTCCTAGAACATCAATGTATTTGGATAAAAATGGTAGACGTTTTCTCCCTTGTTGGTACAAACTTTTTCCAGATTGGCTAGAGTTTTCGCCAACAAAAAATGGGGCATATTGTCTTCCTTGCTATCTTTTTAATCCACCATGTGCTTGAACGAGTCAAAATGCATTACAGTTGAGGGTTTCACGAATTGGAAGAAAGTTAATGACGAAAAGAATTGTGCTTTTCTAAATCATGTGGGAAATTACCCAAATACATTGCACGAAAGGGCTATGAATTGTTGTCGTGACTTGATGAATTCATTGCAACACGTGGATAAAGTTATTGAGAAGCAAAACCCCAAAAAGGTTGCAAGTAATCGATTGAAAGTTCAAGTATCCATTGATGCAATAAAATTGTGTGCACTTCAAGGGAAAGCATACAAAGGTCGTGATGAAAGACCTGAGTCCATTAACAGAGGGAACTTTATTCGGTTGATTAAACACACAGCACGTTACAATGAAGCTGTGGATGCAGTTGTGTTGAAGAATGCTCCAAGAAATGCAACTTATACTTCTCCTGAAATTCAAAAGCAGATATTATCTCTTCTAGCATCCAAGGTATAACATTTTATTGTAAATGAGATTGGTAATGCCAAATTTTGCATATAAGTGGATGAATCTCAAGATTCATAAAAAAAAAAAAAAAGAGCAGATGGCCATTGTTCTTAGATTTGTTGACAAAGAAGGTTGCATACGAGAGAGATTTTTTGATTTAGTTCATGTTGAAGATACAAAATCATCAACTTTAAAAAATGAGATACATAGAGTGCTCTCTCAACATAACCTTAGCATACAAAATATCCGTGGTCAAGGATATGATGGAGCTAGTAATATGCGAGGAGAGTGGAATAGATTGCAAGCTTTATTCATTGAGGAATGTTCATTGTTTTGCTCATCGACTCCAATTGGCTCTTGTGGCAACAACTAGACAAGTAATTCCAGTATCTCAGTTTTTTGACTACTTAACTCTTATTGTGAACTTAGTTACCTCTTCTAGTAAACGAAGTGACAAACTTCGAAACTCTCAAGCAGCTAGAATTGCAGAAATGATTGCCAATGATGAGAATGATGAGTTTGAAACTGGAAGAGGAAAAAATCATATTAGAACTCTAAAATGTGCTGGAAGTACAAGATGGAGCTCACACTTTGGTTCTATATGTAGTTTGCTTGTTTTGTTTGATGACACTTGTTCTGTTTTAGTTGATATCATCAATGATGGAAGTACTTTAGCTAACAGGAGTGAAGCTGATGTGTTTATGATGTCATAACATCTTTTGAGTGCGTGTTTATTCTACATTTAATGAAAGATATCTTGGGATTTGCAGATGTTCTTTGTCAAACATTACAATTTAAATCTCAAGATATATTGAATGCAATGGAATTGGTGTCAGTGATGAAAACCCGACTTCAAAACTATAGAGAAGATGGATGGGATGAATTGTTGAACAATGTGAAGTCATTTTGTATTTCAAGAAACATAGACATTCCTGATATGGCTTCTTTATATAGAGCAGATCGAGGGAGGACTTCTACGCAAAAAGATCCTATCACTTTGCAACATCATTACAAAATTGACTTGTTTCTTGCAATAGTTGATTTTCAAGTTCAGGAGTTAAGAGATAGATTTAAGTAAGATGTGATGAAATTGTTTATTCTTAGCTCATCATTAGATCCTAGAGACGGCTACAAGGCTTTTGATGTTTAGAATATTTGTAAACTTTATCCCGCTGACTTTACAGATCAAGAGAAGTTGCATTTGAAAGATCAATTGGACCTATATCAAATTGAAGTTCAGCGTAACTTTCAATTTTAAAATTTGATAACACTTCCCGATGTGTGCCAACTGTTGGCATTGACAAGAAAATCAATGAGTTATAATCTTGTTGATAGATTGATTCGTCTTGTCTTGACTCTTCCAATTTCAACAACTACAGAACGTGCATTTTCAGCTATGAGTGTCATTGAGACAATGTTGCGTAATAGAATGGAAAATGATTTTTTGTCCAGTACCATGCTTGTGTATATAGAGAAGGAGATTGTTGATACTTTTCCAATAGATTCTCTTATTGATGAGTTTGAACTTTGAAGTGATGAGGACAAGGAGAGACCAATTTCAGATGTCCAAGCCATCTCTACCATCTGTTATATAGATATGCAATTTACTTTTTGTCTTTTTTATATTCATCTAACGTTCATGTTTTCAATTTGTATAGCGTTAGACACATAGATAGATATATTGTTTTTGTATCGACAAACTGATTGTCGTTTTTGTCAGTCAATCTAACTTGCCTATTTTAATACTCAAAATCGTCGTTTTAAATCCTCTTAGTTAAAAAAAAAAAATATTTGGGGGCGAAGGGGGTGCCCGCCCCCTCCACCCTCCCGTATTTTTGCCAATTTCCCCCCCAAGATTAAAATCCTGACTACGTCCCTGACATCTCTCAATATTCATATTGAATGTGATATTTTTTACCTATCAAATTTTACTAAAAAATTGATTAATATATTTTCTTACGGTAGAAAGTGCTTCACCTAATATGGCAATAATATATATTAGTGTGAATATTTATTTACAAAAAGAATTTTATCAACTCACAGCACATATTTCAGCCACCTAAAAAAAAAAGTTCGATATTGAGTTGTCACAAACCTTTCTCACTATATAATACACCAAAATAACTTCAAATAATAATTTTATTTTTCTTTGCCAACACAAACTCTACATTAAACTGATTGAAATTTGTTTGTATGAAAGAGAAATGATTTATATATTTTCTTCTCTGGAGGGGATCCATGGCGTCATGTCCATTGGATAACTCCCCAATACTCTCAAGAATGACGTGAATTCCTGAACTTCAGCAAGTGCATTTTGCGCTCTCAATTCCGCCATGGACGCCTCAAAATCCACGTAAAACATGTACTCAAAATGCTTCGCCATACCCTCATTGCCGTCTTCCTCCACACGAATTGGGCTATTCCGGTGCGGCCGTGATTCAATTTTTGTTAAGTTTATGTTCCGAAATGCAAACGCCGATAGAACCTTGAATAGTACACTGGTTCCTTTCTCATGGGCGAAAACAATGCTGGTTTTGAAGGGACGATCGGTTCGAGGGATTATGGGTTCTCGGGCTAACATAACGAATCGGGTTACGTTACTGGAGTCGTCCTGGATACCATCCGCCAGAATTTGGAGGCCGTAAAGCTCCGCGGCGCGTACTGACGCAATTGCAGCCGTGTCTTGGATGTTGTTGGTTGCTATGTACTCTGCTGCTCCGGCGGTGTCGTCCACAGCTTCACGTGCGACGTTGAGGCCTAGTTTGGTAATGGTGTGTTCGCATTGGGAGAGTGCCTGAGGGTGGCTGATTACGCGGGTGAGGTACTCCTTTCGAACACCTGGGAGTGCTAAGAGACAGTGGTGGACGGGGAGCTGAACTTCGCCGACTATATGGAGGCGGTGGCGGAGGAGGAGGTCATAGTTCCGGTGAATAGATCCACCGAGGGAATTTTCCACCGGAAGCACCGCTCTATCCGCGATCCAAAGCTCAACAGCTTGGAACGCCACTTCAAATTGGTCGCAGGGTATGGCTTCGCAATTTGGATACGCCTTCCCGGCGGCCGCTTCACTGTACGCTCCAGGAACACCCTGATACGCGACGCGGAGCTGTGATCCGTGCATCGGCGCCGGCAAGAGGTCGGCGATGCTGAGGGGTTTGGGGAAAGCCGATGGCACAGTCTTAGCTGTCTTGACAGGCACAAGGTCGTGAGTATGGTGGCCGTTAACGGCGGAGATTCCATCAGCGCCACTGTTCATTCCCGTATCTTGCTGCTGCGACACCACTTTGCTGGCCAATATTGCACATGAACTCTGCCAGTCATACCGACCTCCTGGACTGAAGTTTAAGCCGCCCAAGGCGTTGGCGTTGGACTTGGACGATTCAAATCTATACACACATTGGATGACCGTTCGACTCTGGCTAAGTCGGGTGTGGGCGAGCCCGTGTCGTGGCGGCGGCGACGCTATTCGGATTAAGGAATTGAGATCCATAGGTAGGTGAATTGGTTTAATTTTGAAGCTTGTAGTTCTCTTTGAAAAGTGAACGTGCAAGCTGGGAAATGAACTGTGAATTTAGTTGTTTTTATATTAAAGAAATTGGATTGGTTCAGTCAATCTCATACCTACCACCATTCAACTAACCCCTGCTCTCTCTCTCGTATTATTTTGTGTGTGTTTAAATCATGTTTTGTAGTACAAAAGAAACATAGTGTGTGCTTGGCAGAAGTACTCTTAAGTTTACTGAATTTTATGAAATGTAATTTTTGAGTCCTACAAAATATTGTGTATATAAAAAGTATGTTTGATGGGCTCTTCAACCTTCGACGTACTTTCCGTGAGTGTGGATTGGTTTGATTTTTGGTCCAACTCGAGACCGAACCATTCAATTTAGTTTGATAAGTTATCTAGCAAACCAACCCAAAATTGGGAGTAAAACTGAAACAACCCAAACCAAACAATCTTCGGTCGGTTTTGTTTGGGGTATTCGATCTGGGTTTGGTGTTGGCTTAGGAAAGAAAGATTAACATCCCACAAATCGAACCAACCCAAGAAAAATCCCTTAAAAGAAAACCTACCATTACTCCAACGATTAAAAAATCAACACAGATTAATTGGTTCTGTTTGTTTTGCAGTCGTAATGACCACTTCCACTAGTTAGACATCAATTGATTTTCAGATGAAATAGTGAAACTACGATCCTAAAATATATGTTTTGTCTATTAATGATATTTAGAGGTTTAGAACATGATTGAACTTTTAGCAAATTTTATATGGATCATCAAGGCATTGAACTTGCACATTAGTACAACTTGTCTATATTCCGTTATTTTGAGAAAAAAAATGAATTATAATTTGATGGGAATGACGAGGGTCAAACGAGGGGATTAATATAGATTTAATTAAGGAAAAAGTAGAAAAAGGTGGAGAGACCATTTTGCCATCGTTAAGAATCATTATTGTACATATTTATGAGGGCTAAACAAAAATCTCGAATTGAATAATTGAATCTTCCTATATTTTTTTTCATTTTTTATATTAAATAAGTCAAATTGTTTTAATTTTTTTTCTAAATAAATTTGATAACTAACTAATTGAGCCCAAAATATATATATTTTTTTTATTTCATTTGCCAACTAATTAATTGAGCCTAAAAGATCATTTTTCCGTTTTCAGTTAAAGCCCAAGTTTGTAATTCAAATTTCAAAAAAAATTAAATTAAGTGACCTAAGCTTCTCTTAATTATTCCATCGTTTCTCAAATAATCGAAGCTCGGTGGTTGCACCTCTTCATCTCGACCTTTTTATGTTCTATTTAGTGAATTATTTCCACTTTGATCAAGGTAATTTTTTGCAAATTCTAGGACCCAATTGCAATCTTACCTCTTCATTTAATTATCTTACAAAATGACTTTGGTAACCTTATTTTTTCTACTTTTTTTTTTTTTTTTGTTTTTTTTTTTTTTTTTTTTTATGTTTTTTTTTTTTTTTTTTTTTTTTTTCTTTTTTTTTTTTTTTTTTTTTTTTTTACTTATTTTTTCTACTTTTTTTAATTAAGGTCAAGAAGCAATGTACACAATGCTTTGATCATCGTTGCCTTCGTGACATTTCCGGATCAAATTTTGTCTCTTCCATTGCGTTGTCAACTTATTTTCGGTTTCTTATCCCAAATTTGCTTGGTAATGTTATGTCATAAGCAAAACTAGCTTTTTCTCCATAAAATTTAAGATATCCATGCTTGTTGATGAACCATCATTAGATTATCTACCAGAATGACGTGTACTATCATGTACATAATTCAGCCGATCACCATTTTCACCAAACATGTTTGACGTGCGAACTTGTTTGTATGACTCTATGTTAATTTCAGAACTTGAAGCTCATTAAGAGATCACCAAACATAGACATGCAGTTGCACACCTAAACTTAGCTCCGTTTAGCTTCTAGTTCTCATTTTCAATCACACTTTCACGTTACTCACAACTTTTTAATCAACTTTTATTAAATATGATTTTTAATAAAATCAAACACGAGCTCACACATTCGCTCCATGTCTAAATTAGGCTCCGCCCACCGGATCTTGTCAGGTCAGCTTCTTGTAGGGTCAGTCAATATGGGCATACATTGCACAGGGAGGAATGTGTCAACTCAAGTCTTGACAAAGTATGTCTTCAATTACGAACGGCAAATCCTCTAAAGGGTTGGTCCTTGGTAGGTGGTGTCACCATAAATAGGTTAGACAATATGCCAAAACTCCTACTAAGATTATGACGGGCTATGGTCTAGGTTAAATTGATGTTCCTCTAAAGACAATAAAGCAGTTAAATTATTCGATCACTAAATCGAGTCTATGGACTCGATCCATCTGTATAGGATCACTATAGATAGGATAGTTTTAGTATGGTTCAATTTACGAAATTGAGGTAATATTAACTCCGTGTCCACTTCCCCCAACAAATATTTTCATTTTATCTTGTCGCCTAGACATAGAAAGTAACGGCGTGTTTCTTTCAACTTTTACGTACAAAGCAATGTACAAATACGTTTGATAACTGTTTCTATAAATGAAATCAATGTTCAAACACGTTTGAAAAAAACAGAAAATAACAAAGAAGAGAGTCACAATTCTCTATGATTTTTCTCTTCATTCTTCTGTATTTCTTCTTGAATTATTCTACTTGTACAAAATAGGTTCACAACTTTCTTTACAAAATATCAAATGACGCCCCCTATTGGGGGGACCCGCCCCAATAGGGGGCCGTCATTTGATATTTTGTAAAGAAAGTTGTACAATTATTTTGTACAAGTAGCATGGTTCTTTCCTATATCTTCCTAGTTTTTTGATATAATGAAAGTAAAATGTCATGCAAATATTGCAAGAAATGGTTATGGCAATGCAAGGCCAAATTTCTCCAAAGAGTGGCAAAGATTCAAAGGCTTGATCACTTTAGGCTAGTTCTTTTCTTTTTTTTAAACTTTGGGCTACCAACTTCGAATATTTTCAATTAGGATTTTAATACCTCAAATCGAATTCAGGCTACCACTAGTGATATTAAATGTTTCAGTGAAATTTTGATCAATATTGAAAAAATGATCAAAGTTGAAATTGATGAGCAAAATATTCAATAGAATATGGCAACATTTTGAGTTCATATTTATATTCTGCATAGGAAATCAAGTGGATTATGTTTTCGTATCACTCAAAAACAGTGGAAAATCACAATAATCAAATATCGAGAAAAAGAAAAATATTTAGGTTGCTTTCAATTGTCAAATGAAGAAATAAATTTCACCGTTGGATATATCTTGTACAAATGAATCTATAAATTATGGCACGCGAATGAATTCTACCGTGGAAATATGATCATTGGTTGACAATGATGATTGTGCAACCTCACTCCCATTGTAGCAATTGTTAGGGAATGAAGTGGAAGATGATTTTTTTTTTTTCTTTATTATTTCCTCGTATTTCATATTTTGTTTGTATAAAGACGAAGGCATGGTTGTTATTTTAATAAAATTTTAGCTAGTTAACCAATTAGAATGTTACAATTATCGAACTTCGCTAAATATTCAATTTCTGAGGATAAAAATATTGCAAAATAAAGTTTGAGAACACAATTGCTACAATGGTAAGATATAGAATTTTTAACCCATAAGCTGATTTAGAGCACGATCGACTAAGCTTAAAAAGGAAAAAGTTACTTTTATGCCTTTTTGACCGAACATATCTTTAAAACTTACTTTTCTGGAAAGTGAAACTTTCCACAATAGTAAAATTTAATCTTAGCCGAGCATGCTCTCAACTTAATTCTTGTGGATAGCTTTTTATATGCATTATTTGGTCCTTTTTTTTGGGTGACAAATGGCTCAGCGCAACCTAGCCTCCCTTGTCAGGCTTCGATGTGGGCCTGTTGGACTAACTAATCGAGCCTCACCGCAAAATATGACAAAACCAAAGGCCTGGACCAGATGACGCCTCACTATTTTGTGGCCCAGCACGCGAAAAAAGGTAGACCAGGCCACCTAAACGCGGGCCTTTCCCGCTTATACGATCTGTTGCATTTTCTCGCATTTTAGGCTCATATTCATCCATACCTTTATTGCTGTTTCTATCCTTAAAATCTATGTTTTTAACTTGTGTTCTTTTCTGTTTATGCAGGATGAAGCAACAACACAGTCATGGAATTTGTTGGCATGTGATTATGGTATTTAATAAATGGAACCGTCGGGTCCAAATATAATTATGGAACCGTTCGACCGTTCGGGTTCGATTCGGTTCCGTACTATAATTAGATTTTTTAACATTTACAGTAACAATACATAAATACAACTAATAACATATTCATTCGTGACTTTTACAAATTAATGTAGTTTAATTTTTTAATGCTTATACTGCACTCAGAGATTTAATCGGTAGCTAACGTCGTCGGTGAAATGAAGGAGCTTCAAAATCAATTTGAGAATGAGGATGTAGGTTTTAAAATTATCAAATGATTTGGATTTATACGGGAGTGGACGTACTACTTACCAAATAAAATGGAAATGGAAAGGGGAAGGGACCCAAATGTTAGACTAACAAAAAAATTAATTTGGCTAGACTTGGCGTTGGCTGGTTTGTTTAATTAATTTGCCAATTTGTTTAGAAAAAATTAGAACTGACCCAAATTCATCGGTTCTCGATTTAGATACCCGTTCGGGTATTTAACTTATGAAGAACCACTCGATTTGGTTCGGGAGTTTTGTCCAGCCCTACTTGTGATGTCAATTATTCAATGGGAAAAATTCATAAATCATACTTTGAGTTTACACTATTTCAAAAATAACAAAACATCTTTCAAATTTCAAAAATCAGATTTTTGACCTATACATACACATATATATTTGTATATTTTTTATTTATATATACAAATATATAAAAAGATAAAAAGATATATATAATTATATTATATATATATAATATAATTAACCCACCCACCTCCACCACCCCCCGTCGTTCCGAGGACTATCCAGCGACTGTTCCGGTTACTACTCCGAATCCGGCAACCATTCCGGTGATCATTCTGCCGTCGACTTATTCCGACTGCTCTGATTCCGACGAATATTCCACCACCATCAACAGCAATAGTGCCTCCACTACCACCCACCACAAAACACCATCAATACCACCACAAGACCACCAAGAAATATTGACGCACCACCACAAATCACCAAAAACACCAGCAACAAACACAAATTGTTGCCACCACCATCACCACCACCACCACCCACAGCAAAAAAATGCAGCACCTCCACCACCACGTCGAAGACCGCACCGCACCGAACATAACCTCCACCCATCGCACTGAAAATATCCTCCACTACCACACCTCACACATCCACCACACATCGCACCACCACAACACTGCACACCTCACGACACTACTCAAAAAAAATTTTAAAAAAAGGAAGAATGGATTTGTAGCAGTGGAAGGGCGAAGTGGCATCGGCTCCGTCACGACGGCGATTTGAAAGTCACAGATGGGCTTCGCAATAGATCCATAAAAGTTGCAGCGACGACGACGAGATGGAGAAGAGTTGCAGCGGTGTCGGTAGTGGAGGAAATTGAAGCTGTTGGCGCGATATTCGAGAAGTGAGTTCAATTTGGAGGGGAAGAAGACGGATGCAGCATCTCCGTTCTCAATGGCGTCTACCTTCGTCGTCGGTTGCTAGAGATGAATAGGTCACCGGTTGCCGGAGATGTCCCCTTCTACGCCGCCGAGAGAGAGAGACACACGGGTGGTGGGGGGTTATTCTGAAACTCAAAAATTAAGGATTTAAGGTAAGGTGGGGTGGGGTGGGGTGGGGTGTATATAAATTAATTTTTATAATATCATTATTAATATTTAATTGAATATAAAAAACATGTATTTATATATAAAATATCTGATTTTTGAAAATTAAAACATGAAATCTCATTTTAGAATTTGAATCTCCAAAAGTAGGGAAATGTGTAATTTTCACTTATTCAATCTAATTAGACTATGATGAAATGGGCTTGGCCCATAATAATACCATTGTCTGATAAAATCGAAATTGACGTAACCCAAAGCTGGATCCACTAAAATGAAAAAAAAAAACTCATGTTTTGAAAGTGTCTAGTTATTATTTATCGCCTCCTTAACTTGAAAAATTGTTAGTTGATCTGGACTGTTGATCTTGATAAAAGAACATGGTGAGCATCAGGTGTATAAATTGGCTGCACCCGTGTTGCCCTAATTCATTCTTTCGTGTTATTTTCTTTTGCAACCTTCTAGAATTATTTGGTTTTCTTCTTCGTCTCCTCCGTGTTATCTTCAACTTTGGAATATATTTTTTGTATTTCTTTGCTAAATAAAAGAGTATTGAGTGAATTTCTTCGATGAGGAGAGCCTCTTATTTCTGAGTACGAGTTCTTCTGGTCTATAGAAACAATTCCGTCTTGTAAAGTTCTTTTTTTATTTGTTGATCATGTGATTTTGTGCTGTACACGAAACAGAATCAATCAGAAAAAGGCTGAAAATATTTGTTAGATGAACTAAATAAAGGTTCTCATTCTAATAAATTTGTTGCTGCAGTTGGTATCTCGCACTTTCAATTGCGATGACGCGACACTGCTTAATACTTTCAAATCTTTCGGCTTTTAATTTAAATCAAAGTCAACAATGAATTTTAACCACATATTTCATGAGTCTCATTACTTTTCAACAATACACGTCATCCATTTTTATCAAAATTTATTAAAAATTTGATTTTAATCCATACCAAACAATGCGAAAAAAATGGATCATTTCATCTTTTGAGGTGGAGACAAGTTTAAATAATTTTCATTTTCAAATATTTAAAATTAATATTTTAATATAAATCAAAGTCAACAATGAATTTTAACCATATATTTTATGGATAACACAATTGTTCGGCTATATATTTCATCAACTTTTATCAAAATCTACTAAAAACATCTGATTTTAATCTTTACCAAATAGGTGTAAATGAATGGATTGGATCATTTCATCTTTTGCGATGGAGACACAAGTTTATAAAAATTTATTTTTAAATTTTTTTAAATAAGATGAGATTACACGCAAAATATAATTTAAGGAGGCAAGTGGACTAGACCATAAAGGAACGAAGTTAGTCAAATATTATTATTATTATTATTATTATTATTATTCAGATGACACGAGAAAATGACATTGGCCTGTTGTTAGAGGAACATCGAATTTAAAAGTCGCTTTCTATTTTTTATTAGCTTAAAATAAGCTTAGTAAAATACAAATTAAATTAAAAAAAATTAATGTCTGACTCTGACAACCCCAAGAAGCAATTGGAACGTCATCAAACTTTCTTTAGTTAACCTTTTTAAATCAAAGATTATTAGCCTGGATATTTCGTTGCTTGTCGGCTATATTATTTGTAGGTCATCGTGTCCCCTCCTTAACTTTTCATATTATAATTGAGTTTTTAATTATTTTTTTTCTTTGAAGTGAGGAGATTCTTAAGATGTTAGATATACACCCTACGTATGAGGGGCGGAGTCAGGATTTTTTGTCAGAAAGGGCACAACTTATGCAGATTTTGGAAAAATAAATTTCAGCAACAACATTGTGTGTGTGTGTCTATATATATATATATATATATATAGAATTCACTCTTAAAAACAAGTTTGTAGGGAAAAGTGTGCAGATGTGAAGAGTTTTGCTTTAATTTTTCAAAATTAATCGGCTTCTATGAACCGAAGATACAAATTTTTGATCTTTTTATGTAAGGAAAAAAAAAATTTCATGTCATTTCCTGGTAACTTTTGATAGTAAGTTTTTCGATGGAACAAATATATAAATGTCAAGATCTCTTTTATGTCTGCATTAATAACGTCTTTCGACTGGAATAATTGAGGTGAGCATATATAAAACATTGGGCAAATAGTTATGTACAATAATCATTTTTCAAAAAAAAAAAATATCTACTTATATTGGTGTTTTATGAGAAAGGGAATCAAAATTCACATTTCACTATTGCGTATATGGTTAAATTGTAACTATTGACAAACTTTGGTTAAATTCCCTTGAATTAGAAGTCAAGATTATTAACTTTTTCTGATAGAAGAGAATTATTTCACATCACAAATCTACCAAATAAAGATGATCTCTCTCTCTCTCTCACACACAATCTGTTATTGTTCAACAAAAATGATAAATCTGAACAGCCACCATTATTGGATGCAAAACATGAAGTTCTTCAGAACACTGAGCTTCTAAGTAGGAGAAATATATGTATAAATGGTGGATACATTAAAGTGCCAAATTAATCAAATAAATTTGGAGTATTGCAAAGTTAACATAGCTACTCAACAAGACTAAAGAGGAGGCTGCGAAGTGGAGTTGTGGTCTGTGGAGGCGACTTAGGTAGAGATGGCAAAAAAACCCGCCCCGCCCCGAATGGGGCGAAAAAAACCCGCCCCGACGGGTTAGCGGGGCGAGGCGGGGCGAGAGTGCCCCGCCCTGCCCCGCCCCGCCCCGTTAAAATTTTTTTTTTTTTTTTCAACGTTGTTTGTTTAATTTTGGACATTGTTTATTTTCATTGTTTGGTTTGGATATTGATGTAATTATTTTAAGTATTATTTGTTTTGGATTATAAAATCTTGAATTGTATTTAATTGGAAATTTTTGGTTTTAAAAAAAAAAATAAATAAATGGGGCATTAAACGGGGCAAAAATTCGCCCCGCCCCCGTCCCCGCCCCGTCAAAGGCGGGGCGGGCGCGGGGATTGGCGGGGCGGGGCGGGGGTGCCCCGCCCCGAACCCGCCCCGTTGCCATCACTAGACTTAGGCTTCGGGTGCGAAGTGGAGCAGATGATGGAGTTGTGATTTGGGAAGGAGGTTTAAATTTTTGGGATTGGGATTGGGCTTGGGCAGTTGGTATAATATAATTTAGTTTGGGCTTTTTCTTTGAGCTGAGACTTGAGCCTATAACAAAAAAAAGAAGAAAAAAAAAATTGAGCCCAGAAGTTTAGGGTGGGCCGGTGCCCACCTTGAGCCATAATGGGCTCCGCCCTGCTAGGACGTACCATATCAAGTAAAAAAAAAAACTTGTAACTCCATCAGTGAAATTGATTGAATGAACTTTATGATTTGAAATTATCATTTAAGTGGGTTAATTTAATAAATGGATAATAAATCTCATAAATTGTAGTATGCATGACCTAACTAGAATTAGGGATGTCAACGAGTCGAGTCGAGTCGAGCCGGGAAAAAAAAAGCTCGAGCCGAGCCCGGCCAAAAAAAAATGAGGCTTGGCCCAAGCTTTTGACCCGAGCCTTAGCGGGCCGAGCCGGCTCGATTTTTTTTTTGGCACCTTATAGGCTTATGTCGGATAACATGTTAGATTTATAAATGAGTAACTATCCATTATAACAAAGTAAGAAATCTTTTTAATGATCGATTTAAATTTTCTTACAAATTTTAGTAACCATTGATGAAATTAGCTCAATTTTTAAATGTAATTAAGCAATATATATCACTAATAATTTCACTTAATATAGAATAATAAACATTTGTGTAAATGAAAAAAATGCTTACTTTAAATATTTAGGTACTTAGAGTTTTAGAGAAATGAAAACAGTAATAAACTAATATTACAATAAATATTAAACAAACAAATATCACCCATTTTTCAAAATAATCTATGTGATACATTATGAGATAAATTTGTCACTTATAATTAGTTTATTAGTTTCATGATAGTGGAATAAGTTGGCAAATTTTGGTGTTTTTTTTTTTTTTTTTTTCGGGCCGACCCGAGCCACAATGGCCGGCCCGGCTAGGGCCAAGTCCTCAAAATGAGGCTCGGCCCGAGACTTGGCTCGGTGGAACCAGCCCGAGCCGTGCGAGCCGCCGAACTTTTTTGTCATCCCTAACTAGAATGCTATGCTTACAAGTCATTCATAGACCTAAAACTAAACCTAAACCTAACTAAGCAAATTAATGGCTAATGTTTGGGCTGTCTTAATATATATACACACACTTGGCATGTTATAAAAAATGTAAAGTATGATTAGACGTGAAAACAAAGTTTCAAACTTCGTGAGTTTAAGTGAGCCTAAGCGTAGAAAAAAATGTTTTCTTATTTTTGACATTATTATAAACTTTTAATCGTTCTAAAAAAATTATTTAATAATTAAAATAATACATAACAAACATCTAAAATTGTAAAATACTATATTTATTTAATAATTCTTATAATTAGTCAATTATACGATTTTCAAGTTTTTAAAATGCAAAAATTAAATTATTTTTCATACTTCTAATTTTCCATTAAACAAATCATGCTTAATAGATTTAAATAAACTTCATATATACTTTCGGAGTTCTCAACAAAATAATGAATCCCAAAATCATAATTACAAAATGTATATAACAATGTATAACTTAAATTTTATTTAACTCTTTATTAGATAAAGTCTTTTAAAATTTTGAATTAAAGTCAAATAAAAAAAATTAGTAAATTAAAGTCAAATAAAAGAACTTCAAAACGAACATTTAGGGAAAATGAAAGTAGGGATGGCCAAAAAGATCGACGGTTCGGGCTCGGTGTAACCGAGCCAAGGCCCGGGCCAGCCTGTGGCCCGACCGAGCCCACCATAAAAAAAATAAATAAAAAATAAAAATTTATAGAGCTGCCTCTAAAGGCAGCTTTTTCTACAAGCTGCCTTGTGCGCAAAGCTGCCTTTTGCAGGCAGCTATTTTAGCTACCTACAAAGGCAGCAAGAAGAAGGAAAAAAAAAAAAAAAAATTCAAAAACCCGAGCCGGCTCGGTGCAAAAGCCCGGGCCGAGCCTCATTTTTTTGACTGGGCTTTGCTCGACTCGGCTCGGGCCTAAAAAAGCTCGGTAAAAAAAAGCTCGAATCGAGCCCGAGCTTTTTTTTTTTCTTTTTCGGCTTGACTTTTTAACATCCCTAGATGAAAGAGTAGAAAGAAGAATCCGACCGTTTAAGAATTAGAAAAATAAATTAAAAAAAAGGCGCCTAAATGCGAAGGGAGACGTTTTGCCCAAACTTCTAGTCTAGACGGCGTCACTTAAACATGTTTTTTAGAAAATTGGTATTTTATAAGAATAATGTTGCGCACTTTGTCTAAAAATTTAATGCTCGAGAAAATAATTTTATTTATTTCCTTCCTTCAACTTTGGGTTGGATTCCTTCAAAAGCTTAAGACGTACATTTTCTGCTGAATTTGTTGAGATTTCCACATCTTTTTAATTGTTGCCCTCACGTTTAACTAACTTCTAAAATTTCTTGCCCTTATTTTAAAATTTAAACTGCTAAATGATGAAAAAAAATTAAAAATGTGTAGCATTTTTTTTTTGTCATAATTGATATAGTTGACTAAACAAATAATATTCGAACATCTTATGTATTTCCCTTCCTAAATAATATTTAATTCTTAATAAAAAGCCTGTCATTTTTGTTCCAAACAACCTCTCACTGTCAATGATTTTTTTTTCCCAACATAAAAGACATTATTTATTTAAGTTATTATTAATTAGAAATAAAATATAATTCCCTTATAACATACTCTTTTACTAAACTTCCGCTGATTTTTACCCCTCTAGCCGCTGATTATGGAACCAAATTTCGGCAAGCTCCGGCCACCTAAACCATCGGAAAATGGTACCGTTGGAAAGCCATTAACCTCGTTTTTAATTCCATACCAATATCTCACTGTAACTCCAAGTATTCCAGTCGGTACAAAACTTTAAAGTTTGCTGCCTGAAAATTTGAAAAACGCTGATTTCTTCACTTCAGACTACCATACAGGTCGGAGCTCATCACTGACCAACCCCCCACCTCTGAACGACCCCACTCATGTAATAAACGGTAACCAAACACCAAGTTTAGATGCTGAATTTAACCCATAACTTCTCCTTGTCCCGACGCACGCGACATCGCCTGAGGAGAAGTCAGTTTTCGGCATCGTCTGGACAAACGGAGGTCGCGTACCACATGGGCTAGGTTCGTCTTCACTTGGCGCACCTAGCCCACCCTTGGGTCTCCCCCAATTTGGCTTCAATCGATCAGAATTTGAATCTGAAATGTCCGCAGGTGCGAAATCGACATTTTTCAAATTTTGAGACAGCAAACTTTGAAGTTTTGTACCGGCTGGAATACTTAGAGTTACAGAGAGATATGAATTATTCTTGGTGTACATAACCAAGTACATAAGGGTGTCCATTATAGACACCCTCATGTACACCTTAATGTACCCCAAGAATACTCTGGGAGATATTGGTATGGAATTGAAGAGGAGGTTAAGGGCTTTCTACCGGTACCATTTTTCGGTGGTTTAGGTGGCCGGAGCTTTCCGGAATTTGGCTCCATAAACGGCGGCTAGAGGAGCAAAAATCGCCCCAAAATCAGAGAGCAAACTTATATTTATTTGGACTCATTTGCACATTTTAAAAAAAAGTTCAGGAGTAAAATTTTAATTTGTTGTTTTATTTTCTTCTTCTTTTTTTGTTTTATTTAAATAGAACGGTATATTGGTCATTTTAAGTTAAAAAAATGGTAAAAGTGACGTTTTCCGCAATGAAATGTTGAATTAATGATGAAAATATAAAATATAAATAAATAAATAAATAAAATTGGAACGTATAGACGTTTTCCACAAGAAGTGTCAAACGTAAGGGTGTTTTGTTCTGAAAATGATGTTTTCCGCAATGGAACGTTGAAATAAGGATGAAAATACGAAAAAATGAAACGTATGGACGTTTTCCACAAAAAGTGTCGAACGTAGGGACATTTTGTGCTATTAAACCCTTTTTTCCAGTGTGGAATCTCATCCCTAAAAATCTTCTCAATTCCAAATAGAGAGTGGATTATGTTCTCTAAATTTAGAGAGCCATGGCGTGCTGTCGTATGCACCCAAAAATAATCCTTAAACTTCTAAAACTAATGTAGTAGTGGAAGTAAGGGTCGATCCCACGAAGAGTGTGTAATTCAATAGTTTATGCTTCGTACAATGATAGGGGGGTTTTTGTATGTAAACAATTGTAAATAATACAATTAATAACAATGAAAACTAAATTAACGAAAATAATCAAAAGACTAACCTTGGTTAAAGTCAATATCCACCTTCGGAAATTCACAATTGATCATAAATGCAAGGATAATTTAATTCATATCTTGAATATTCACCGTTGGAATAATTTTCTTATTTCTCCTTAATTTTAGTTAGTTAGAAACCAGCGTTCTAATTAACCCTAATTATTAAATAACTCCAGACCAGTGCTCAAGATTCAATTTAATAACAGCTTTACACAATAGAGAAATCGATGAACTAGATAACACAAACACCAGCGGTTGTATTCAATCTATTTAAACATTCTTCTTAAGATTCAATAACCTCTATCGCAGAAAATCATCAAATCCTAGTGCTTCACAAGTTAAAGGGATCAAACAATTACGGATTTGATATTTAACTTAGCGGTAGATTGCAACGAATAATAAACTAGTAGGCCTCCTAGCAATTAAACATAACAATCATAAAAATAAGTGCAGAAAAATATTCAATACTCAAAAACATGAATTAAATTAAGAAAAACCATTTAGATCTCACAATATGTGATTCCGAGGCTTCAATCTCCTTCGATCAAGTGTAAAAGTTTAGTTACAATTCATGCATATAAGAGAAAAATAGAGAAGAATAGAGTTGGGAGGCGTTCTCCACGTTCTGGTTGTGTTCTAGGGTTTATAAAGTGTAGAAATATTTGTTTCCATAAGTGTTTGATTGAAATTAGGAAACCAGAATTTTCGTCCCGGAAATGAACCATGCGGCCGCATGGTTTAGAGGCTTGCAGCCGCAAGGAATAAGTGAAATCAGCACTTTAACTCTCGGGAATGTTCTATGCGGCCGCATGGAATTAAAGGCTTGCGGCCGCATGGTTTTACGAAACTTCCTCCGGACAGCTTTTAGTATTTTGGCCATAACTTCCTCTACCGATATCCGATTGAAGCGATTCAAGATGCGTTGTAAAGATAACTCAAAGGGCTAAAACTTTTATTCAGAGACTATCTTCAAATTCGATCGTTTACCATGTCCAAAATTGATCTCAATATGAGGCTGAAAACCGATGCAAAACTTTTCAGCTTGAAAGTTGATCTGTGAAAATGTCTTGGCCATATTTCATCCCTTTGAATCCCTTCTTCATCCAATTGACCTCTAACATTCTCGAATCTTCATCACAAGGTTAGACACAAGTTTGGAATATTTTCACTTTAGTCCTTGAACTTTCACTTTCTTTCGTTTTGGTCATTTTTCACATATTTCTTCCAAATTACGCCATATCCATAGAATTGCCACCTAAATCAAAATATGAGCGTAATGAGTACATTTTGGCACAAAATAAACATACGAGCGCATAAAATAAGGAGAGAAAAATATGTATTTTACATTCCTATCAAGCCAAAATCATTTTCTAGTTAAAAAGTTAAAATAAAGTCTCTTAGAACTTATTTTTAAGTATCGACTCTTTAAAATATAAAACATTTTATATTTAAAGTGTCTCTTAAAAATGTTCTAAATTACTCTTTATAAATAAAGAGTTTTTAGAGATACTTAGTATTTATTAATTGTGTAGCAATACATTTCAATTTTCGACATAAAAAATTGGCGGTTGCCTTTATTACCACCTTTTTTTTTTTTTTTTTTGGCAATTTATTATGTATGAAGTAAATATAAATGACACTATATTGATACCATGGTTTTTATATATTATATATTGATAACACGGTTTTTATTTATTGCACAACCTTTTAATTATATTGAAGGTCTTCAACTTTGCTCTTTGTTGCACTTCTTTCTTTAACCTTTTTTGTCGCATTCTTAAATTCAAATTCCCATTCATTAACGCATCTTTTCTTGAATATTGATTTATGTCAATATTTTGTTACCGTGCTTTTAAATAAGGGACAAATATTTTGTCGAGCTTTTCATGTATTATTTTTTGCATAATGAACGATATGGGGGCCAAGTACATTTGTTTACACCGTCCTTATGGATTCTTTGGACTGAAGCCGTCATGTCATGTAGGAAAAATATATATTAATTAATGGAATGATGAGAATAAAAATACAATGAATAAGACGGGGACATAAATGTAAACATGAGCAAAGATTAAGAACATTTAACATAATTAAAATGTTGTGCAACAAACAAAAACGTAGTCGTATAACCACCCAAAAATAACTTAATTTGGACCCAAAATTTACCCTTGGCTATAGTTTATCTTAGGGGTAAATAGCACATAACGTCCCCATTTTTCACTATTCTTGTGAAAAACGTCCTTACATTTTATTTATTTTTGACATTTTCACCCTTATTTTCACATTTCATTGCGAAAAATGTTATTTTCGTCTATTTTCTCAATTAAAAATTGTGAAATGATAAATATACCATTCTCTTTAAATAAAAAGAAAAGAAAAAAACTAATTACAATCATAGTCCCTTTTTTAAAAAGAGCACAAGTGAGTCCCCAAATAAATTATTAAAAAGGTAATTAACACATAATGTTCATACCTTTCACTATGATAGCGAAAAAGTCCATACCTTTTATTTCTTGACATTTTCACCCTTAATTACACATTTGATTGCACAAATCATCATTTCTATTAATTTTCATTTTTCATCTAATTTCTTAATAAAGAGCTGTGAAATGAAATATACCCTCCTATTTTAAAAAACAAAATTAAAGATTTTTTCTTTAATTTTTAATTTTTTGATAATTTATTTGGGATTCGTTTGATAATATTTCTTTTAAAATTTTTTAATAAATTTAATTGGGATTCGTTTGCACCTTTTTTTTTAAAAAAAATAAAATAAAAACTAATTTCTAATTTTTTAAATAATTTATTTGGGGGCTCGTTTGCACTTTTTTTAATTTCCAACTTTTTAATAATTTATTTGGAACTTATTTGCACTTAAAAAATGGAACTATAGTTGCAATTAATTCTTTAGCTTTTTATTTAAATAGGAGGGTATATTCATGATTTCATGACTCTTTATTGAGAAATTAAATGGAAATGGATGGAAATGATGATTTGTGCAATCAAATGTGTAATTAAGGGTGAAAATGTCAAAAAAGAAAGATATGAACTTTTTCGTAATGATAGTGAAATGTAAGAACATGTGCTAATTACCCTTTTAATAATTTATTTAGGACTTATTTGCATTTTTTTTAAAAAAATTAGGAATATGGTTGCAATTAAAATTTTCTTTTATTTAAAAATAAAGATATATTCGTCTTTCACAATTTTTAATTGAGAAAATAGATGAAAAAGATCTTTTGTGCAATGAAAGGTGGAGATAAGGTGAACACCAAAAAATGAAAGGTAATGACGTTTTCCACAATAGTAGTAAAATGTAGGGACGCAATGTGTTAATTACCATTTATTTTAGCCCTTGCAAAGATCTATGATGCAGCGCAAAGCGAGACACGTAACGAACACACCTTATCGAATCTCGTTAATCTTAAAAGGAAGGAAAACAAAAAAAAATAAAAATAAAAAATGAATTTTTATAATCAGAAGTAAGTGAGATTTGTACTCACAACTTCTTTATTACATTACAATAAATAAAAAAAGGGCGATATCATTAAAGTGGAGTATAAAAAATGATTATGGGGCAAACATGCCAGGAGCCTCTAGATACTGGTCTTTTGTATTGATTCTCTCCTTTTAGCTTTTTGTGTTATTATCAGTGCTAGTCTTGTTTTTGTAATTTTATGCAGATTTCAACCTTTCAACATCAATTGCCCTTTTTACTAGGCCAGCCCCTCTTCAGCAAAACATATTTTGGGCGAATTGAGTCCTAATTGTATTATGAGAGGTTACATGAGCATTTTATGATTTGGTTTGATTTCTTTTTGAAATTATTTCTTTCCCGTATAAATTTCAAATAAGTCATATCTTGCTCACAACAATAAATAAGGAGAGATGGAATACACTATTGTGGTAGCCTGAACGAACAAGCGATTGCTAACCTTATTGGTTAGCCAAGGTGTATGCAATTTTGTGTCTCAATGGACGAATAATCCACAAAATACACAATGTTTGGATCTCCATTATGGTGTTATAGAACAAAAGCGGTTTAACACCATCGATTCAATTGGCCACTTCTTTCCTCACTTCGTTAATGGTATGTGAATTAGGGGATAAGACGACTAGAGACTAGAGAGGCAAAAAAGTTAGATTTGGACTGAATGCGTTCTTCCTTCTCCTCATAGAAGGAAAACTAATTGCTTCATATATTCAATTTGATTTGCTATAGACAAAAGTGGGTTTAACTGCACCTTCAATTCAATTGACCACTTCTTGAATGGCATGTGAATCAGGGGACGAGACAACTAGAGACTAGAGAGGCAAGAAAGTTAGATTTGGACTCAATGCGAACTTCCTTCTCCTCATATACAAAAGGAAAATGTTGGGTTCAAATCACCCAAGAAATGCACAAAATCGAATCACACAATCAAGAACAAACAATTGTAGAAAAGAAATAACACAAGAATTGTTCACCCTGTTTGGCAATGCCTAATCTGGGAGGCTCAAAGGTAAACTCAGATCTGTCACTATGTAAGAACCTTCAAGAGAGAGCTACAGCAGTTTGTACAAACCAAGAATCAGACTAAAATCAAACATCACAAGGTCATTGATCCACAATCCGGATCTCCCAATCTATCTACACTACAAACAGTCACTTTACAACCTCTAAAATCGATGCAGGTTTATTAACAAATACAACCTAAAACATCGAACAACTACAATAATCAACACTAAATCACAAGTCTCATATGGACAATCAATACAAAAAACTTGCAGACAGATTACAACACAAGAAAAACTCTCGAAGATGACCTAAAAAATGCCTCACAAGAAGAAGAGAGGAATCAGACGAAAAAAGGGAAAAATTGCAACAGTACAGTGACCCCCGAAGGGTCTTTATACTCTTATCCTCAGCCATGGATCAAGGTCAACGGTCCACGAGAATCACAACACACACAAGTCCAAATGATAGCAAATGAACCAATCCAGTCACACCAAATGGAAAGTCAAGTAAGAGAAACGCATTCCACTTAAGAAGTCGGGTTTTAAAGAACCACAACTCACAGAAAACTTTCGTCGGAGTTTCAATTTGATTTGTTCTTAGTTTATTATTAAATTTTCCTTCTTTTCTTCGATATTTTTAGGGTTTTTTCTTGGGTGGGGGTGGGTACAGGGACGTAGCCAAGATTTCAATTTTAAGGACGAGAAAATACAGGGGGTGGAGGGGGGCAGGCCCTCTTCCCGAGGGTTTAAGGGCGGAGCTCCCGAATTTTTTTTTTTAATTAAGAAAATTGAAAACGACGATTTTGAGTACCAAAATAGTACTGAAATTCAATATTCAATTCAATCACTACTGACTATTCTACTATTTAATTCTTGAATTTAAATATTCAATAACTAACACAATTACACAAACTAATAGCAACTACTCTATTTAATTCTTAAATTCAAATATTCAAGAATAAAACTTATTAGGATTGAACACACAAAATGACGAAATCAACTTCTGGTCTTCTCACTTCTGTCATTCACAATGCACCAGTCACAAATCACAATCCCAACATCTTCATTTCAATGAGAAATCAAAATTATACACTAGACAAAACAAGTAAACATGCATTATGCATAAACCAGCTTGTGAATTGTGTTTTAATTAGTTGGGTTTGGAAATTGGGAACTTAGGTTTTGGATTAGATTTGAGCTATTTATTTATTTAAGTAACTATTGGATCTTTTGTTTAAATCTAAGATTTTTGTATGGTTGAATTTTAAAGTGTAAGTTATTTGCTCAATATTTATTAATGGAAAAAAAAAATAAAAAATTTCAAAATTTTGGGGCGAGTCAAAATCTTGGGGGGGGGGGGGGGGGGGGGGGGGCGGACTGAAAAATACATTACAAATTAACTAGAATAGTGTACCAGACAATGTTGGGGGGGGGGGGGGGGGGGCAGGAAGCTCAAAGGGATATGATAGGATCTAATTGACTAAACATTTAAGGGTTCATGATTCACATCTACAAGTAAAGTACTTTTTTCCCAACTGTAACCATATGATTTATCATAATCAGACTTTAAAAGTTCGTCCATTCACATTGGAAATTAACTTTTTCGAAAGAATAGCTATAGAATCCATTAATATCACAATATTTTTAACATCACTTTCTCTATAAAGAGAAAGGAAAAGGGAATACGTACAAAAAAGCTTACATTATTCCTTTGCTTTTAGTCATAGGCGTGTTGGGAGCAAGACCTGGTGGGATTTTAGAATCGCTTTAATTTCGCGTGGGAAAGGGAGCGGAATCTCATCGTCGCCAAAAATCTCAATGCCCTGATTAATACCCGATTAAAATGTAATTTAATATCGCCATCTTTTTACTCGCGAGTCATATTGGCGTGTTTTGCATTGAGCCAAAGAGGGCCCGACTCATAGGAGCGGTGCAATTTCAATAGAACAAGTTAAAAGACGGGGGACAAAGAATTTACATGGTTGTTTGATTATCCAATTTACACTATAGAATAATACCAACACTTTTTACCTTTGGATTGCTACATATGTTCAACCCTAACAAAATTTATTTATTGTTATTATTGAATCACCTCGTCATAAAATTTAAATGGATATAAAAAGACAATATTTTTAATTGATATTTACATCTTCAACAAGTACAAACCATTTTAATTTTAACGTCGAGCATGTGAAATTACGATAATCAAGTCAGAGTCAAGCTTTGCAGGAAACAACATTTAAATAAATACAAGTGTTCTCTAATACTTGCAACTTTCAAATATTATTGTTCACATGATGTTATAGTCAAACAAAACACTTGAGTTACTTTAAGTCTCTCTGTCGCTCATTTGAAATTTGTGCAAATGTCACATATTTGATCGAAAAACAAATTTAGTCTAATGTAAAATATTGAAAACAAGACTCAAAAGATAGGTCCTTGAGATGGTTAATGCAGCCCACCTCCTCTAAAAGTAATTAGAAGGTATGTTACAGACCCTCGGGGCATAGCTCAGTGGTGCAAAAGACAAAAGTGAGGTAAATCGCGGGATCTGCCTCAATAGGCAAGGGTGCAAGAGCTGTCATACTGGTGGGGGATCCTCAAGGTTGGGGTTCAACCTTTTTTTTAAGGGATTATAAACAATTTTGAGTACAAAATCTATCCCCAATTTTGTGTTAGCATATGGTGAAGCTTCGTGGCTTTTCATAATGTTTATATATTCTAGTCAACTAGAGGTATAAGGGTAACAAACAACTAACAAGAATCTTGAAAAAGCTGTGCAACCATATTCTGTCCTCCTTAAATATTTTATGCTTCAATTTCTTTTTCTAAACTTTCAATATTTGAGTTTGAGATGAACTGGCAATAAATAAAAAAAGAAAGTTTCTATCTCAAAGTTTTAATCTTAATTTCTTAGGTAAAAAGATGCAAATCTTAAGGCGAAAGAGCAGTTACGGAATCATATTTAATGCAAAAATGGCCCGTCAGCAAACTGGATAATTTCCATGGCCTTTCCTCTCATTTAGCTTTCTCTGAAATTCCACTTTAGAATATTACCTGCGCTGCATGTTTGTGTTTGTTAAAGACAAAGTTTAAATAAATTAATTTATTTTGTGGACAAGAACTTAAACTTTTATATGAAGTAATCCAATGTAACATTGCAGACAGAGATCATGAGTTCAAGTCTAACTGTAATCCGTGTATAAAAATTGAGTTAAATGTCACTCATTTATAAAAATTGAGCATTTGTTAGTTGTTTACTCATTTCTTGAAAATATGATGCACGGTGAAAACAAAATTTGGATAAATAAATTTATCTCGTTGATAAAAATTTTAAGCTTTTAAGCGAGATGATTCAATATGTACAAAAGTTTTGCATTCAGAACTCGTTGGCACTCTTATAAAAATTGTGTACGTGTCTTAGTTGAACAAATAACTTCACCCAGCACGTAAGGGGCATCTTAAAGACAATAAATTAATCTTGTCTCTAAAAACTTGAGCTATTAGACAAGATGGTAAGATGATGCAACACTCATCATATCAATCTTTTGTTTCTTCTCAAGGTTCAATACAAAGTGCATTCTTTCAGATCCTTTCCCCCTCCATAACTTATCTCTCTCTTCCAAATTTGTTCACAATGAGAGACTTTGCTTCTTGTTTTAGTGAATATACAGTTCAGGTATCTGATACTTCATGTTCTAGTTATTCAAAAAATTCTTGCACGTCTCCTGGCCTGATCCCTTCAATTCAAAATACAGTCACATGTCTCTACAGAACAATTCTCTCTACTCAGAAGCAATTCTTGATCTCAGCCACATGGTACAAGAATAATATTTCTCAAGGCCTAATTATTACCTTTGGTAATGATCCATCAACTGCCTTTAAACTCAACTCCAATTTGAGGTTATTCAGAAAGCTTAAAGGCAGTAAATCC
The DNA here is from genome assembly GCA_019097785.1 of Fraxinus excelsior. Lineage (NCBI taxonomy): Eukaryota > Viridiplantae > Streptophyta > Magnoliopsida > Lamiales > Oleaceae > Fraxinus > Fraxinus excelsior. The sequence goes on from CM032629.1 coordinate 33,533,643, forward strand.
CTTGAATTCGACAACTCAAAAATTGAAGTTTTCTGGGATTTTTCAACAGCCAGATACCACACAGGTCCTGAACCTGTTGATGGATATTATGTTTTTCTCACTGTTGATTCAGAACTCGGCTTAATTCTTGGTGATATGGGTGAAGAAGCATCAATAAAAAAGCTCAAATCTGGTACTCAAATGGATAAATTCTCATTAGTTTCACGGCAAGAACATATTTCTGGCAGCTCCCTTTATTCAACCAAGGCTAGATTTTGTGAAAAAGGCGCTGCTCATGATATTTTCATACGTTGCAGTGGAGAAAACGAAGGCCTAAAGCATTCGGTTCTAACAGTTTGTATTGATAAGAAGATGGTGATTCGCGTAAAGAATCTACAATGGAATTTTAGAGGAAATCAGATTATATTTCTTGATGGTTTGCTTGTCGATCTCTTGTGGGATGTTCATGATTGGTTCTACAATCCTGCAGCCTCAGGTTATGCAGTGTTTATGTTCAGAACTAGAAGTGGAATGGGTAGCAGATTGTGGTTAGAAGAGAAATTGGTACAGAAAGATGAAGAAAAGGATGAATTCTCATTAATGATCTACGCCTGTAAGAGCGTATAATAGAAAATTATTTCACGGATATTTTGTTTTTCATTCTTCTTATATATGCACATCTATTCAACCACATCATATAAGCTAAAGCTGGTAGAGATAAATACATTTTTTTTTTTTTTAATTTAGTCATCAATATGCTATTTCATGTGCATACTGAATCATTTTTAATCAAACGGCTACGCATAATTGAATTCAATCTTCAATATAAGCCGTTCTGTGGCCAAATTCCGTCATTTAAGCCGTTAGATTGGCACTTTTATTATATACTAGTCTATTGCCCGTGCAATGCACGGGCAATGTCATTTCCAAGGTAATATTAGTGTTTAAAAAATATATATATTTATCTCATTTTTTGATGGATTCTTCTTTAAGAATTTATTGCATAATGTAACATTTTTTCATGCACTTGTTTTTCCAGAGTTAAAAATTATAGATACTGAACTTTATTATCAAACGCCATGAAAATATGAATTAATAACGAAAGAACATAATATTAATTGAACGACGAATGGAACCCAATAACATTGACAAATTGCAAAAAAGTTGGGGGTTTGGGGGATCGACCTGACCGGTCAGGGCGCGGGGGTCGAGGGGGCAGCGCCCCTCGTGGGGGTTTGGGGGCAGGCCCCTCGGGGGCAACGCCCCCGAAAGGAATTTTGGTTTTTATGTATGTACGACATCGAATATTTTCTAATTATTTTGACTTAAATTATTAATAAATGAATTTATATTTATAATTTGGTTTTTAACTCTTTTCTAAAGGAAGGGAGGAAGGAAGAAACAAAAAAAAAAAAAAAAAAATAAATTTTGACGTCTCCCCGTGCGCGCACGGGAGGGAGTCTCCCTGTGCGCGCACGGGGGATCCCAATATTTTTTTATTTTTTAGAGATTTTTATTTATTTTCCTTCCTTCCTCCTTTAGAAAAGGGTTTCATCGCGGACGGGGAGTGGTGTCTCCCCGTGCCCGCACGGGTTTTTTTTTTTTCCTCCTCCTCCTCCTTTAGAAAAGGGTTTCATGCGCGCACGGGGAGATCCAAACTCCCCGTGCGCGCACGGGGAGTTTCATTCTCCCCGTTCGCTTCTCCCCGTGCGCGAACGGGGAGACGTTTCTCCTAATTTTTTTTTTATTATTTTCTTTCCCATTCAATTTTTGTGAGTATTATTAATTGTTGTAATTTAATTAGTAAAAATTTAATGTTTCCACACAACTCTTTAACTGTAATGGAAGATACCCACCCCAATAATAATACTAAAATGTTATGTTCACAAACTTATTAAATTAACTTAATATGATTCAGAATTTATTGTGAAACATAGAAAAATACTAAATCTACACAAACAAAATTAACTATTTAAAGAAATAATAAAGTAATAATAATATAAACATTATTGTGAAATATAGAGAAATACTAAATATACACAAACAATATTAACTATACCTAACTACTTACAAAAATCGAACACAATTATATTTATTAGTCATACAAGCTGAAAACCATAATGGAAAACATAATGGAGTAAAATAAATATTTTCATGATTTATAAATTAACATAATGGTATTTACATGCTAATATAAACAAAAATAACTTTTATATATAAATACTTACGGTCAAAGTTTATGTTCTGCTGCAATATCAAAGCTTCAAAACTTAGTCGTACAAGCTGAAAAACATAATGGAGTAAAATAAATATTTTCATGATTTATAGATCAACATAATGGTATTTACACGCTAAACATATAAAAAAACAAAATTAGCTATACCTAACTACTTACAAAAATCTTAAACATGGAAAACAATTGTATTTTAATTTAATGAAATACTAAACATGCAAAATATATATCTAATATCTAATAGAAACTAAAATAAATTTTTCGATAGACTTACAGGTAAACAGCAATAAAGGTTAACAAATGCTCGATAATTGAATAAATTTTTCTTCATTAGTTCTCCCATATAAATAGAATAATCTCTTCAGACGACTACAAAAATTAACCGACCTAAAAAAAATCAAAAGTTATTGAAACTATCAAAAGGCGCCTACAATTTTGACCGCCTATGGTTAATGTGATACGCAAAATCATCACATTTTTGTTTCACCGCCTAAGAATGTCCTTTTTCCGCCTTTTTTTATTTGGATTCTCTCTTTTAAGAGAAGGATCTAGTGCCATTTTTCCTGTACAAATACAATTTAATAATTATACTTTATCAAGCTGACTAAATGTGAACAATAAATGAAGGATAAAATGGGAACATGAAATATGTAATAGTGCACTGAGGATTGGCAGGGAGAATTAATAAAATATATTAGCCGCAATTTTATTTTTAAAAGGGACAGAAGCCGCCTCCCTGTTTTGTTTCTTATGAAAAAATGAGGGATAAAATTGGAAAAGGAAAATACGTCCTAAATGAACAGTAAACAAAGGATTGCCTCTTTTAGTAGAAGAGGGATTTTTATTGTCAATATAACTTATTTATTTGTTTAGTTTAGTAAGATATTTTTTTTTTATTAGTATTCCGAAGTTTGTCTTCGTTCAGAATAGTAAGGGCCTATTTGGGCCCATTTTTTGGTGTAGAATATATTTTGAAATAGTAGATCGATAGAGAATGCGTGATTAAAAATGAAAGAATTTTTTTTGGATTGCGTATAATATTATTTTATTAAAAAATGTGTGGTTGAAAAGAAGAGAGAGAATAATTTATTTTGAAAAAAAAAATGAGCATCTTGTTTTCCTTTAAATTCTTGAATTAGGGGGGTATTATTGTTTGGTTGTTTTATTAAAGAATATTTAGAATGATTATTGTGCCTAAATTCTCAGGGTTCAACGTATTTTTAGAGTGTTAATCATCATTCTGCTTAATTCTACTGCATCAAGTCAAGCCCAAATCCTAAACCACGTGAGAAGTGACAAAGTAGGGTCAATGTCCAAGTGTCAAATGAAAACAAATTTCAAATACCGTATATGCAGTAGGCTTAAACACCGTATTTACACATATCGTTTTTCGTATTATAACAGATTAAATTATATATATAACAAATTCAATAATTTGTTAATTACAGTAAGAAATAACAAGCAAAAAATAATAATAATGAAGAAACAGTAATAAATTTTTAACCCGAGGTATGTGTTACACACAGTTTCCTTAAAACAGATTCGCTCATCATCGTACGTGCTTGAGATATAATTTGAACGTCTGCTTCCCATAATACAATGACAGAAAAGTAGAATTTGAGCACCACAAACTTTACTCTAACGAACTAAGTTAGTGTATGAACAATATCACCACAAAGACTGAAATAAAAATTGAAAATGAAGACAAACTCGAATTGTATGCAGATGAATTTTTAGATGAAATTCGTGTACAGAAAGGTAAAAAAAGGAGACATATAGAGACTTGGCTCTTGTAACTTGCCCATTCACTTTGTGACGATTACCATAGGAGTTTCAACTGTTTAAGAAATTGAAGTCAGTTGAATAAAAAATTGTAGCAAAATGTGGACACTCCTAATGGGCCAATTTTGCTCCTTTCAGTCCAACATTCATGTACGCAGATCGAGCTCGTACACAAGTTCAATGTTTGAAACCTATTTCGATCTATGATTTGCACCCCTTTGCGCGCTCACGTGGAGAGAGCATCTATTCTACACATGATTACACTATTCTAAAGTGTAATTATTTATAAAGTGATTGTTTTGGTTTAATCGCACAAAACGTCTATATGTTTGACATGAAGTGTGTAAAACGTCATTACGTTTCAAATTTTTTGCATTTTCACCCCTATTTCAACTTTTCATTGCGGAAAATTTCATTTTCACCTATTTTTAACGTAAAATGATCAATATGCCATCTTATATAAATAAAACAAAAATAAAGAATAAAGAATAAATTACAATCTTACTCCTAAACTTTTTAAAAAATACAAACGAGTCCTTAACATTTTCAAATTTTACAGATTTTACCATAACTTTTAATTTGTGCTAGCAGAAGCCCCTAACATTTGAAAAATTAGCAACTAGAGTCCAAATGGATGATCCATTTAATCATTAGTTGACCAAAAATAATAGAATTTGATCAAATTAAAAATGGTAAGATGTTATCTTTATATTTATCCACATTTTCCCTTAAAATACTTAAAACAAAATAAAAGAAAGAAAGAAAAGAAAAACAATTCATTCATCCTCTTCACCGAGAAATATATAAGAATAGCCTAAATAAGGAGGCCATTTATACACTTTGACCTTTGACCATTCAAAGGAAGTAAACTACCAAAAATACCCCTAAATATAAGATTTACAACCAAAGTAATCATAATATAAAGAATAACAATTTAGTCCTAAAAGATTTATTTTAATCTTGAAACAATAATTTCTTTTCAAAAAACTAACTAAACTATGACTAATAATTATAAGATGAAAAGACCTAGATCTAAAAGAGGTCCATATAAAATTAAAACTATTGTAAAAAATAAAAATGAAATTGAATTTGAAAATGAAATCGATAAAATAGGATATCAAGAACAATTATATGCTGCTCGAGAAATATTAAAATGTTTTAAAGAAAATTTGATAGAAAATTTTGCCAGAGGAATTGTTAGATCTATAATTGTAAAAGATATACAAGATATAATAGATAAATTAGAAAAAAGGAAAAAGAATATCTCAAAATATAATATTCCTTTTGAATCAAATATAGATATAATAACAGATCTTGACATTATAAATTCTCAAACATTATTAGACTTCGAAGATTTAATTAAAAACCTATAGATGAGGAACCCTATCACGAATAGATTACCACAAGAATATAAGAAATTAAGATTTAATTTAACCCTGAGATTTTATATATCTATAACTAATAATAGATTAGAATTTGATAAATTAAAAGAATACATAGAATATACGACTATTTAAAGATTAATTAGATTTTAGATTTTAAGTATTATTTGATTTTTGTTCGCTCTAAGTAGCCCCCCAAGTGATGGTATCAGAGCCATAGAGATCATGGACATTACAATTACAAAAACAGATTGGTATTATAAAATAGAAGAAAGTAAAGGAAGTAATATATTTTTAGAACATATTCCTAAGAAAATAAAAACAATAACATTAATAATAATTAAAGAGTTACCTCAAGAGATAAAAGAACAAATTATAGATAACATTATAATAGGAACATTAAAAGATGAATATACATATGAAAAAATTATTATTGAACTTGAAAAAGAAGAAATTATGTTATATTGCAAAAATTATGAGTAATAGAATTATAAAAATATATAATTATTATAAATTAGAAACAGAAAGAGGAAGTTATATATTTTTAAAACCTATACCCGATAAGTTAAAAATAATAACATTAAGAATAATTAGCGAGTTTACCTATGCGAAACTAGAGACGAAATATTACCCTAAATTATTGTATAGAATCAATAAAAGAAAGATATATATATGAGAAAATAATAGAAACTTTTGAGAAATAAGAAATCAATTTATATTATAAAGAAAAATATGAATCAAATGATTTGTAAGAACTGTTAATGGAATTAATGGAAATAAAAGAAATCTTAGATAAAAAATTAGTAAGAGTAAGAGAAATAAATCTACAAATACAAGATGAACTTTTGAAACTTGGAAATATAACAAACTCACAACAAAAACAAATATTAAAATTAAAACAAGAAAGATATAAAATAAGAGCAAGTTATTACGAAAAAATGAAAGAATTAACAAATAATAAGTATGTAAGACAAAAATGTGATAAAGTAATAAAAGATTGTAAAGATACTGAATATAAAACATATTACTTATGTCAATCAAAGAAAAGATAAATGTCAATTGGTGAATATATAGAAGAATTAAAAACACTAATAAAAATAAAAATAGATGATGTTCAAAACATAAATAATGAAATAAAAGAAGTAAGAAATGATATTAATATTCTAAAAATTGAAGTAAGAAAAATAAAAGAAAATAATAAAGGAAAAGAAAAAACAATAGACAAAAAACTTATAGAAAAAGAAATGTCTAGAATAGGGAAAAAACATACTGAACAAGAAAATATAAGAATAGAAGCAGGTAGTATGGATGATGAATTTAGGAAAAAGATTTTACCAAAAATAATAGAAGAAAAAGAAAAAATGGAAAAATCTAAAGAAAAAGCAATAGGAAAATTAGAGATTAAAGAAAATCAGGATAATATAGAAGATAAAGATGAATGAAGAATTAGATTTACTTATAGAAAATTTTGATCAATTAAATCTAGAAAATATAGATGAATATCAAGTCCTAATGAACACTGGAGGAGAACCAAATAAAACAGAATCATCTAATAAACAAGAAATATTAGACCCAGATGAAAGTTATGCACCTATATACATTAAACCATATAGACAATATTATGAAAAAATAAGAAATATACAACCACCAAGAGGAAACAAATACAGTAATAAATTTGAACTAAATGATAATTATGATAAACCTGCCAATCATGGAGGAGCAAAATTAGACTTAGATTGTAAAATAGATATTAAAAAAGCCTTAGTAACTTGGGCAGATTCAATGATATTATTCTTTTTATATAACAAAGATGATATATGGGAAAGTACTGAAAGAAGAATAGACTTTTTAGTAGCATCTTTTGAAGGAAATGTTAGAAATTGGTGGGATGGAATAAATAATGATACAAAGACACTAAGAAGAAGAAATATAGAAACAGAAATAATAAAATCAGATAGAGAAGGTATAGAAAGATTAGTAAACTATATTTCAGATGAATTCTTAGGAGAAGATTGGACAAGAAATTTTGATGGAGAGGCAATAAAAGAAAAAGAAAATGCTAGGATAAAATTAATAAACCTAACAATATGTGATGTGTAAAATCAAAGAATATACATGTGAATTTAAGGAATATTATTATACCCAATTTTATAGTAATGAAAATCAAGATGTGTATAAAGATATGTACTATAATAAGTTACCAGGAACATGGAGAATATATTTTAAAATGGAATTTGAAAAGTATATCAAAGAAAATCCTGAAACATCCATATCTTTAGGATCAAGAATAAGATTTTTATTTGAAAGACTTGCATATATATGTCAACAAAGACAATTAATGAAAAAATCAGGAAGATTAACTAAGATATGGAAAAACCTACACAATGGGGATGTAATCCTGAAAGAAAAAATATTAAGAGAAAATTCAAAAATAAAAAATTTAGAAATTTTAAGAAAAAATATATAAAGCCTAGAAGAAGATATTATAAAAAGAAATACAATCCGAATAGACAACAGAAAAACAGACCTTATAGAAAAGATAAAAGCCAATGTAAATGTTGGAATTGTGGAGAAATATGACATATAAGCCCTGATTGTAAAAAGAAAAAGGTTAAAATATTATAAAAAGAATATTTAGAAATAGAAAGTGAATTAAGTGAAATATCAGATATTGAACAATATTATGATCAAGAAGTATATATAAGCGAATAAGATTCAGAAAAAAATAATGAATCGGAATCTGAATAACGAAATTGAGGAAATAGAAAGAGATAATATAGATAAACAAGAATATGAAGGAATAGAAGGTTATGGATTAAAAGTAACATTTGATAATAACAAATTCAAGAAAATGAGAAAATTATCTTTAGATTTAAAAATAGGAAAATGGGAAGCCTTAGATAGAATATGGAAAAGAGAAAGAATAGCAATAAATGAATATCACAAAATTGAAAAAGCTATAAATTTTAGAACAACTCAATGAACACAAAAATTAAATATTTTAACAAAAAATACAGTATATGAATTATTAACAAAGATTAATAAAAACACAAGGAGAAAAAATCTAATATGTTTATTTAGCAAGAATACAAATAATTTTTAAATCCTTATTTAAAGAAAGAATATATTCACCTTTAACAATAAGTTTACATGATGGAAGAATAATATATTTAACAGATGGTCATTTAGGAAGTATAGAAGAAAACTTGGCATACCAGAAATTAACATTTACTTGTTAACCAAAATATTGCGTCTCAATAACAAACAAAAACTTCAATGAAATTTTAGGACTACATTTCAAGCTACATAGGAATGATATAATGGAACCAGGAGATAAAATTATGACTATAGAATATAGAGTTTTGTACACATTTACTAACTCCAATTATGGGAATATATACTCTAAAAAACCATACATAGAAGTTCATAAAGAATGTAAAGATATTAGTAAAATAATAGAACCAAACAAACAAATAAGTTTAATTCCTAAAGAATATGAATTTAGTATACTCAAAGATAAACCTGAAATAGCAGAAGATAAAGAAGAAGATTATTCTGATAATGTTCAGAGATGGAAGATTAATTAAGAGATCAACAAGCCTTAAATTATCTAGAAAACATTTAGAAGAAACTAGTAATATAAAAGAAATCAAACTTCATAGAAATGCTGGAAACATGAAGATAGAAAGAGAATATTATAATGGAAGAGAATATATCAAAGGACCAAACATATTAATTGATACAGGAGCAAGTGAATGTCATATAGCTTCAATTAGAAACAAATGATTAATGACTCATAAGATTAAACCATATAGATATGTAAATTTTGATGGACAAATACATACTACAGAATTAGAAGTCAAAGTACCAATAAAAATAGGAGGAATTAAAATGGTAGTACCATGTTACATGGATAATAGTATGAATACAGATCCTCATATATTATTAAGAATAAGTTTTCTAAATGGATTAAAAGACTATAGTATAAAAAGAGAAGGATTATATATAACACATAATGATCAAACTATATTATGCGAGAAAAAATGAATAATCAAATAAGTTTTCCATTAGTTGTATATATACAAGTTACTATAGTAGAAACAAATATAACAACATGTGCCTTAATAGATACAGGAAGTGATATAACAATATTTAAAAACTTCTTAATAAAATCATGGAATGAAAATAGTAAAATAAAAATAACAGGAGAGAGTACACAAATAATTAATAGCGCTGATAAAGTCAGTATAATACTTGGAAGTAAACAAGTAATAATAAATAAAATATATAGTTATAATAAATTAGATTGTGATATACTATTAGGAAATGACCTTATCCAACAATTTCAATATTATAAACAAAATAATTATATGATAATGTTACAAACACCATGTGCACACTTATTAAAAATTCCAAGGGAATTTAGACCCTATAGAGTTCAGCCAGCCCAGCGTGGTGATAAATGGGAGAAAAAACCAATCATAAATAAAGAGATAAATACAAAAATTCTATACAAAAAAGTATTAAAGGCAGAAATAGAAATAAGTATAGAAAAAATTATAGAACAATTAGAAAAAACATGTGGAGAAAATCCATTATTATTTTGGAAACCATACCATCCTAAAGCTAAAATAGAACTAACAAAAAATGTTATAATTAGAGTCAGATCAATGATGTATACTATACAAGATACACAAGAATTTAAAATCCAAATAAAAGAATTACTAGAACAAAAACTTATTAGACCAAGTAATGGACCCCATAGTAGTCCAGCATTTATGGTTATGAAACATTCTGAGCAAGTTAGAGGAAAGGCTAGAATGGTGATCAATTATAAAGAATTAAACAAATATACTAAATTTGATGGATACTTTTTACCAAATAAAGAAGTCCTAATAAACCTTGCAAAAGGAAAACAATATTATTCCAAGTTTGATTGTAAATCAGGCTTTTGGCAAGTTAAAATGGAAGAAGATAGTATACAATATACTGCATTTAGTACACCTCAAGGTAAATATGAATGGTTAGTAATGCCTTTTGGTTTAAAAAATGCACCACAAATATATCAGAGAAAAATGGATAATATATTTAGAAAGTTTGATAAATTTTTAATAGTATATGTTGATGATAAATTAATATGTTCTAATACTAAGGAAGAACATAGAAATCATTTGATACAATTTATAAATGAATGTAGAAAAGAAGGGATTGTTCTCTCAAAAAAGAAAGCTGTAATAGAAAAACAAGAAATTGATTTTCTTGGATTATCAATAGATAAAAAAGGAATAAAATTACAAACTCATATATCTAAGAAGATAGAAAGTTTTCCAAATAAATTAGAATCAAAAGAACAAATACAAAAGTTCTTAGTATGTCTAAATTATGCAGAAGAATTTATTGAAAATCTTTCAAAAAAGAGACATAAAATACAAGTTTTACTTAGGAAAACAAATACTAAAGGATGGAGTGAAGAACATACAGAAATAGTTAAATTATTAAAAGAAGAATGCAAAAATTTACCAAAATTAAGATTGCCAGATGAAAAGGATAATTTAGTTGTTAATACAGATGCTTCTGATAAATATTGGGCAGCTATATTAAAAACAGATTTAAATGAAATTTGCAGGTACTTAAGTGGAACTTTTAACCAAGCAGAAATAAATTATACTACTCATGAAAAAGAATTGTTAGCAATTATTAGAGGAATAAAAAAGTTTTCATTATTCCTATTATCTAAAAAGTTTATTGTTGAAACGATAATTCTAATGTTACATGATTAATTAAAAATAAGTTGCCAATGGAGCCTCAATATAGGAGATTGCACAGATGGCAAGCATATTTGTCATTCTATAATTTCGATATTATTCATATTAAAGGTATAAACAATTATCTTGCTGATTTTTTAAGCAGGAATATCGAGTTTGGAGATGGATAATATCAAGCAGGAGATATCAGAAATAAAATCTGCGGCAGCATTTGCCAAAGATGAAGCTGATGATATAAAAATTGGAATGGAGGCATTAGCTGAAACCTTAAGTTATAATGTCAAATTATTACTTGAGATCAGTACGTTCCATACCAAAGTTACCAATGAATTAAAAGACCGAATTGATGCTCTTGAAGCACAATTAGAGTCTACAAATACCAAAAATACCAGGATTGATGCTTTAGCACAATCTCAAAATACCAAACAGGGAATACAAACAGGTACACCAAGTGGAAGCAGCGGTGGACCCAGTCAAATAAAAAGAGATACAATCATGGAAAGTCCCCGAAAGGTGACAATAAAAAATGATGATAAACATACAAGGGTGATCAAAATCAGAGCAGATGAAGATGATGAGACCCCTTTAACACCAAGAGAAGAAGAATATAAAGCTTTTGCAAAACTTGTCTATGAACTACAAGATGATGAATCCTATTTCATCTCCCCATGAGAACATGTTTACCCAAGGATGATCATTACAAACGATGGAGACCCTAACATGGTTAAAATGGCGGCAGACTATGGATTCTTGGATTTAATTTATCCAGGGAAATATTTAAAAGAAATTGAGAAATTTGATGATATCTTCCGAGGAGAAGTTTCAAAATTTGCCAAAGGAAGACCAATATATCTTAAATTTTACTCAATCAGTCCAGAAATTGATGGAAGGATATATTATCCTGCAGAACATATCATTACAATTGGATATGTAGGCCGAAATTTCCAGATTGAAGTAGGCCAAAATAGAAAGCCATTGTCAAATATTAACAGATCATGGATGAGATCCCGAAGAGTCTTAGGGATGAAAGTTCTCTACAACATGGCAAAAAATCTATACGATAAAAAAATTCAATGCTTATGCCAATATGAAGGATGGACACTCATGACAAATAATGGAAAGAATAAATCTTCAATTTTAAAAGAATATATCCAAAAATTTGATATCCATCAGATCCATGGAAGTCCATCAACCATACAGGAATCATGTCAATTGAGGGAATGTCCCACATGCTATCCAAGTGAAAAAAGGACAAAAATATAAAGAGATAAGAGGCCCCGCCACTATGAAGAATCTTGACAAACTCTATATGAAGACAATAGAGGAAAAGAAGATGTGAAAGAAAGGTGGACAGCTGGAAGAAATAATAGAGCTATAATTATGTAGTGAATGAACTGTTGTAATAATAGAACTCCATTAGTGGAGTATGAGGTAATGAATGATGTAAGAGGCCAATAATCGAGCCTCATGTAGTTGTATAAATAGAAGCCTTTGGGCTAAAATAGAGGCAGAATGAGTTGAGAAAAAAACACTTGAGCCTTCATATTGCAAGAAAAACACTTCTGTCTTTTGAGATAATCTTTGTACTAATTTCAGAATATCAATAAATAATCCATTTCTTATATAGAAGAATGAGTTTCTAAATTTTCATTCCCATAGATTCTTGATAGATCCAATAAGAAATTTCTTTCTTATTTTAACAACGAAAACAGTTTTTCTTTAATCCAAGTTTAGGGATTTGTCCTTAGAAACGATACAGTGAAGGCAAGAAACTGAATAGTAAGGGTTCCGTTAAGGCAGAAGGCCGTTGAAGGAAACAATTTGCACATTCAGAGCCTGAAGGTCACTCGATTCTAAGAATAAAGAGCCAGATTAAAATTAAGGTAAAACTACTATTTCTTGTTAAATTTTGAAAGAATTTCTTAAGATTTTAGAGAATCGCAGGGATTATAAATATTTATGATTATTCATGATGTTTGGATTACTATCTACCATGATGTTTATAATACTATGATGATGATTATATAATATCCAGTCATGCCGGGATATACAGTTAAAGGATTAGATGATTTGTTAAAAAAAATATTTGAAAAAGTAGAAAATATTAAATCCCAACTAGAAAGTACTGATGAAATATCTGAAAAATATATTAAACTTATAAGAGAATGTGAACAAAAAATAGCAGATTATGCTAATATATTAGATCAAAGAATGGATTTATATTTTAAAAATCAAAATATAAGAAATACAGAACAGATTCGAAACTTACCTTAAAATAGAATGACATGTCTTGCAATAAAGAAACCTATTTCATTAAGGGTAAAATAGACTTTTCTACGAAAATCCCAAATAGACTAAGTCAACATGCTAGTTTGAATAATCCCCCGGTTCATGATCACTGCCATACTTATTTTTCATTATCATTATTAATTTTTCAATTGATTAAATTTGAACTTTAATCACACATATCAAAGTATACAATGTATATTTTTATTAATTTTTCGATTGCAGTTTAAATCAACTTTTATCAAAATTTGCAAAAAATTTTTATAAAAACTTCACTGAACAAATCTTTAAATTTATTTGAAATTCCAACATTTTATTCTAGTGGAATTGTTTCCGACATTTTTTCTTGATTACAAAACATTCAAAAGGCATACGCGTGGTTTGCACTCCAAGTCACGTTGGGAACATTCCGTACTTCGAAAATATATTACGTAACATGGAGAGTTTTCTTTGTTTTAGAAAAATCTAGAATGTTACTTTTCTCTCTCTTTGACAAGGATACTTCTTCTAGATTTTCTTTTTCTTTTCTCTTTTAGTAAAACAGAAAAAAGGGGATTTCTAATTTCTTATGTAAAATGGTGACTTAAGAGTTTAGTTTTAATAAGAGCAATTAAGTTAGCAAAACAGGGGGCTCAGTGCTGAGTATCTGTTGGCCTAAAAGTAATGGAAACTTCTTTTCATATTTTCATGGATTCCACAACTTTTCAACCAGATATTTCAAAAACTTTTATCACAATCTATTAAAAATTTAATTTTAATCCTTACCAATATCCTCCATCGAAAAAATACCAATAAGAACTAAAAAATCAAAATAGAGAATATAACACGAAAAAAGAATATAAGAATCTATACGGAAAACTCCAATAATAGAGAAAAAATTATGGGCATAAAAAAAGTCCTCTATTTGAAAATTTGCAACACGAGGGAGAGAAAACTAGATAAATTTAATTATTATTTTATTTAGGACAATGTCAAGTCACTTTCTAAGAGGGTCTTCATTGTATTTCATGAATTGTAATTTAAATAACATCTAAAATAGATAGTTTTCTGATCTACGTGACATTAATGTCTAATGAATAGATAGTCCAGTTCAAATTTCACCTATGTTGCATATTCAATACGAAAGAGAAAAATAAGAAATAGAAAATAGAAAGAAAGAGAAATATATATGGTTACTAATTTCGTCTAGAAAAACATCTACGTCTAGTTATAGACTGTTATCTTAATAATGTTCACTTTTTTCTTGCTAGGTTAGTTAAACGTAGTGTTAGACATGTTGCGAGAGTAAATTTTGTAGACAATTATCCATTTTCACTTTTATGACGGCATTAACATTGGATATGTTGATTAGTGTATTTTATACGCTAATCTAGACTCTTAAATCTATTTAATATTTAATTATTTTGACAAATTTCTGGTCGTATTATTATGTATATAGTGTTTATATATATGTTAAACGCCAAATTTTAAGATGGTTGGTGCAAAACAAAGGAACTTCGGATAAAAATGATCAAAATGAGGAACTTATGTGCATAGAATTAGCTCACAAATTTTGGTACGAAGATCTTTATTGGGAAAATTATATATCATTGAAAAGATATTTAAAACTAGAGTTCAGCACAGAAAACGGATCGCAATTCAGGATTGTAGATCAAAAGTTACGAGCATTTGAAATTTAGGGACCAAAACTGTCGATTTCGTATGATTGGGAGCCAAGCTGCACATTCCGAGAAAGTTAAGGACTGCGGTGGCAGTAATGCATCTTGCCACCTCGGCTGAAGCAATTTTGCCCTTGTTTGCTGCAAAGCGACACAACAGCGCATGATGTGGGGGCAGTTAGCCCATTGTCCGAACGGGGACTCCAAAACTTTAGTCCAAATTCGACGGCACTTCTCGCTTATCAAGGACCATATAAACCCCAATTAAATTTAGATAAAAATTAAATTTTTAATAGATTTTGATAAAAATTGAAAGAATATATGATCCAAAAGCTTTGGATATCATGAAATGTGCAGTAAAAATTAATTATTCATTTTAACTTAAATTCTGATCAATTTTTTAACTAAATCGGACATTGGCTAAATGTCAAATATAGGTCAACAAAGGAGGGTTTCATACCACACAATAAAAAATCATAGAAAGAATTACATACCATAATATAACAAATTCTTGAGAGAAAAATTACAAGAGATTCGATAATATAACCTTGTGATTTAATTTAATTAAAGTTGCTCCTTTTTTATTTAAGGGTTGATTGTTTATTATTCTTTTATTTCATTTTGATGCTTGATCATCATTAGAATTTGTTGGTAATTTATATTGTTTTCGAGAAGTTCGATATAAATTAACATAATAATAAACAACGTATAATCTTGTAGCAGATAGAGATATCATTATACTTTACGAAATGATCTTTGCAAATTAATGCATATTTATATTTTTTCATTAGAAATGAATTTTAAGTCCATTATTTATCATAATGCATACTTTTAAACCCCAAACTCGAAAAAATGATGACGATCCACTTTAAATTTTAAAATGACTCTTCATGTATGGACTGATTTATTTTTATTTGAAATGCTTGATACATGCATATATAACTTTCATAAATAAGTTGCGAAATTCCGATAAATCCATGTCTTTTGCTTTGCTTGATTCAAACTTAATTATTTATTTAATAATTTAATTTATTGAAGAGAAGTCACGCTAGATCTTTCTTCAACGATTACAACCTAACGTGAATGACAACATAGGTGTGAATATTGATTCAATTCTGGTAAAACTTGGTTGCTGTGGCCGAATATGAAATTCAAAGAGTGGAAAATTCCAAGTCTTCTCTTTTTTCAAAATCTTCTAGAGTTCACATTATTTGCTCCTTACTTTTATGTAAAAAAAACACCGTTTTAAAAATCGGACCTTTATGACCGGTTCAACCGGAAAAATGGGGATCAAAACTGGCTTGATTAAATTTATAAAACCTCTAATCAAAAATCCGATAAACCAACCGATTTCTAAAAATTCGTGACTAGTTCTCGATTTAACCGGTTCATCTACATATATAAAAAGAAGCAATTGAGGAGAAACTTTTGAATTTCAATTTTACCCTTATATATTTAGCTATATGTCCAATATACTCTTATTTAAGTTTTAATATTTATTTCCTAAGTAGTGCAATCAATGAGATTATGAAGGTTAATCAATTATCGCCTCTATCTTTTCATCTTAGCCCATTCATATTCACATTCCGTTTATCATTCCTTATTAATTGTTTTTAATAATAATTTATTGGATCTTTTTTTTTTCGCGTCTAATTGATAATGAATTAAATTATAAAAAGGTTAATCTTTCCTTTAACAATATCAATTGCCTCAACTATTTTCAAAAACAGTATTAATAATTCAAAAATATTACTCATATCATTCATCTGATACACAAGACGTGCATGCAGTATTATAATTCTAAACAAATCACCTGTTTTATTGGATGAAAATATTATGTATCCATTTGGCAAAACTTCTGCTTATTGTAAAAACCCTTTTTTTGAAAAAGTTACATGTTAGTTTATTCAGAAGCTTATTATTCAAGCATGTTCAAAAATAACTTCTTAGTCACAAAAGCAATTTTTAACTTTTTAAAAGTCTTGCCAGACGGGCCTATAGTTTATCCTTTCTGAAAAGAAAAGAAAGATAAAAGCGCTCAACGTAGAGAGTAGGGGTTGAGAAGTGTTGAAGATGGCGCAGATGGCCAGGCCGGACGAACTTGCCTCCAAGGTGCAGTGGCCTGTATCCCCACAGCCATTTTGACATCCCTATTGTTAAACTAGCACTTCGATGCCAAGGAGACTTGCCCGGCTAGCTCTTTTGACACCCCTAGACCCTTGGTATTTAAAAGATTTTAAGCTAGCAATTCAATATCCTGGAGACTTAAAATTATTCTACTCAGAGCTGATATTAGAGAATGAAAAGCACATTCGAAAACAAGGCTGAATCCAAATGAAATGATTATTGTAATCACATGCCATGAGATTGTGACATTTATAGGTATCTCAGAAAACACTGAAACTATACACGTATATGCTTTATATAATTTTAGATGTAATATCTTTATGAAAGGCGCGGGAATAAATATTATCAACACAATGTGATGGCAGCAACTATTGTCACGCTGTATAAACCAAGTGAAGGCCGAGTTTTGAGGGTTACAGCATGAAATGGTTCCCAAATGTGTTCTCTCCGCTGTACGTTACATAAAGGAAACCATCTTCATCCTTTTTCTCATCATATATGGCAGACATAATGGCACCTAGAAAGGGCAAACAGCCCGAAACAAGAAACTTGTGAACATACTCCAGTAGCTTCAAATGCTCTTGGTCCAAATTACTCGAGTAACACGACCATAGAGCTAATAACATATGGCATTTGAAGCTCACCTGTTGGAGGCAGGACATTGTCAATGAATATGAAAATTGCTTTCTCAGCACTCAGTTTGATCCTCTTGCGAATCACGTAGACAAATTGTCCTACAGTCAAGTCAGCAGGGACGAGATACCTGTAATTATCTCAATAAGGTAACTAAGAGCACTGTCTGGAGGTCAAAACCTCTTTTGTATAAAATATTGGTTGTTTGGCTAAAGTCAAAAGTTGTTTTAGAGATGCCCAATTTTTGACCTTCTCCAAAGAAAGCTCTAATTGAGCTTTTATGGGAAGCTTTAATTACATTTAATGAAACTTTAAAATTAACAAAATACTCTTGATATATCCCAAAAAACTTTCTAACTTCTGTAGCTTATGATTTCACGAATAAAGAATGGAAAAACCAAAATCAAACAACTGCAGACTCGTGATTCTCAAAGGCATTATGCCCTCCAAGTTTGCCAACTTAACCATAAAATGTGCATAATTTTTCACAAGATTTCGTTGTAACTATAGAAAATACTGCCATCGGCCCTCTGACTTCTTGTTGTTCACTTAATCAACCTACCCCCACTCTCCACCACCACCACTAAAACAAAAAACAAATAAATAAATACAAAAGAGAAAGAGGCACAATGAAGAAAAGAAAAACCAAACGAACAGAGAATAATGTACATTGAAAAATAAAAATGGAGGGAAAATATCATATTTTAATTACAAGTAATGTTATTCAGCGTCATTAATGTCAAGTACCAATCTAGATGACGACTACATGATACTAAATGATAGATTTACTTAAATACAAGATCACATGTTTCATTTAATTAAACCTATCAAGTGTGGCCACACTACTAGTGCTAGTCCTAGATAGCATTATTCTTTTATTAGTTCAACTTGCAACATCTAATGATAGTTAATTAACAGAGTTTAGAATCTATAAAATACTAGCATCTTTCGCAAGTGAAGGATCAAGAATTAGCAGGATCTAAAACCAAAAATTCTAGTATTTGATATCTACAGCATAGTGGGACAGATATTTGCTGCGTGATTACGTGCCATTATGGAATAATTTTCATACAATTTTTTTCTATTTTTTCTCTTAGCAAGTCCCATCTTCAAAACTTTTTCCTGATCGGATGAGAAGTGCAACTTTCAGGGAAATTTGTTTCATCTTTGTCATGGATTGCCTGGATTTGACCACTTTCCCAAGCTATAACATGTCAATTACCTGGATTTTACAAAACATGTTTCCAAGAATGATGATGCTCACATCCAATTATTAGTGCAAATTTTGAAATGTGCACGCAAGATTACCACGGTACACGGAACTCAGTATATCTATATCAGCTAAGAGGACTGGAAAACTACTAACGCAACTTCAAATCATCGTTACCTAGACTAATCTAACACAATTAGTTGAAAATTCTGTACATTCAGTTTTCCAACTTGAGTTGAAAATCCAGTACCTTCAGTTTACCTACTTTAAACTATGATCTTTACCATAAAAAATGTGACTGCAACAATTCTATTGTAATAGTTCCGAGCTTCTAGTTTACTAAAATCTTTATTCTCTAGATAAATAACGTCTTCCCTATAAACTATATAATTATATGTTTATTCATGGATCATATTCGATCAGCAGCAGTAAAGCATGGTTTCCACCATTAGAACCCAATAAAAATGCAATATTGAGGAAATTGAACAACGTAGAGGCTTACTTTTTCTTGTCAATATTAGGAATATCACTTCTCTCTGCCTTCTCCACAATCACCTACATGTCAAATACACAAGTTTTAACTGTCATTAGTTTATGTAAAAATCAGATAAGTTGACGAACAAATTGAAAGTTAATTGCTAGCTATAGACCATTTTAGATGACAGTAATCAACATAAGAATTAAAGATTGAGCGCCTATGGAGTGTGCCAAAACATAGTACAGATAAAAACAAATCACAAAGATGAACTATTGCAAGGAAGAGGAATTGTTAAGAAGCACATCAAAGATCTTTGATTATAGTACTTTCAGCTTAAATATACTGAAGTGGTGAAAGGACGATCAGAACTATAGATCTTCCACATGCCCTGTGTCTATTATTTGAGATGGATTTTCAAAATAGCTTCATGAGTCACAATCAAGATGTATGAATTTTATTTTCTTAACAACGACATCTGAAATTTGGATTCCTAATTATCATTTTGTTGAATTCAAAAACATAAAAAATAAGAAATGCATTTTTTAAAGTTATATCTTTTGGTATGGATTAATGAAAAGTATGCTACGAAAAATATTGGAAAAATCATTGTTGTTGATTTTTTTTTCTTTTCCTTTATTTGTCGGTAGTTAACAAACTGAGTCTTATTCCAATGAATTTGAAGTCTACTGAATAAATCATTTTTTTCCACTTCATTCGATCCAACACTAAATCTACCGAGAAATCCAACGAAATCAAATCTTTTGCAACCATATCATGCCATGATAATTTTTGTTTGCCTCCCCTTCTAACCTATTCTATTGGGACCAAATCGTTCTTATGAACAAGAGATTTGCGTTTACACACGATATGGCATGACCACCTAAGTTGTCCTCCCCTTGGTGTCAGCTTCACTTGTTACCGTGTTCTTTATTTGAAATGAAATATCTATGAGATGTTCCAAATTGGAATTGCAGTAATACCAATAGGATGGAGGCAGTACTTAATATTAGTAAGAGCACTGCCAAAGCACCTCTAATTTCGAAGCGACCCTTTAAACAATTAGCTATCTTAAAGTCCATCAGCCTTTCTTCCAGTAAGTTGGTTCGTGAACCAATGTAATGATGAAAGTTTGTGTTTCACATTGCTTAAGTGAAGAGTGTTATTATCATATTGCTTTTCGAACAGGAATCACAAGCCAAACTTAGAAAATACGTAGCATTCACAAGAGAGCACTGCACTAGATAACAAGTTAAGGACAATCCTCATCCCACCAAATAAGAAGCCAAAGAAAGAAACAATCACCTTTCAAAGGGTAAAAGAAAATTGGAATAGGAAGCAATGTTACCACAATCCACAAATGCGCTAAAACAGACACTTTAATTATATGATTCTGTAAATGTTGATTGGGCTCAGTTCATCTTAAACTTGCCCAAATCAAAATGAAAGTTGAACGTGCCACATTTGAAGATATTTTTTAAGGTTGTAATTTGTGCACCAGGCATATCAATCAATCTGGCCGAGACCTCAAACTCAGCTATGATTCAACTAGATAACAACATTCAAATTCAACTGTAAAAATACAAGCAAGTCAACTTTTAACATTTTTTCAAGCATTTTTTATGACAACACCACAAACTAGAATACCTAGAACACAGATAAAGAAGGTCATTACAAGTTACACTCCTAGGTGGCCATAGGTGTGAAGGCAAGGCAAAACACATCTTATCCAATTTAATAACATGCTTAAACATAATTAGTAGTTTGATTTGCCGTTAAATTTTCTAACACATAATCTTGAAATCATAAAACGATTTCCATTACTGATTCACTATGCTTTGGTTAGTTAAACAGTCCATGTTTTGAAACTTTGCTTGAAACACAACAAGATGATCTTCAACCCAAAACAATGATAATACAAAATGAAAATCAAGTGCACTTTTCAGTGGAATCATCTAACAACTATTGATGACCTGAATAGATTGATAAAAAAAAAAATTATTGAAAGAGAGAACATTTATTTTGTCTTTCCTTTCTTCAAAAGGAGACCCCTTCGGTGAATTTATCTTCAGTTTTATCGGAAAAATAAAGACAAATTGATCTATGAAATACATAAATAAAAGCTGGTGTTTGAAATTAGACGGAGAACTGTCCAAAAGGAAATGGTTGTTTGGTGGTTATTTATGGTATGCCCGTGCATTGATTGAGGACAATTCAGTTGAAAACATACTGCATCATAGGTCCGTAATGAATTAGAATTTCACAGTATTGATATCAAAACCCCTTAACCGGAAGACTATGTAAAGTGCAGATAAAAACAATTCAAACGGCACAATATTAAGAAAAATGTAGCATAAATCAATCATTCAAAATGTTTCATCAAATATGCAATTGAAATCAACGACGTGGGAAAGCTCTGTTCTCACCGGAATCCTATCTGAATATTTCTCCCTAATTCTAGCAGCCTCAGCACGCCTCTTTTCTGAATACATACAACATTATATTCAGAAATTATTCATTTAAGAAAAGACTTACTTTCTGCCAGACAAGAAAGCAGCAGAAACTAGTATTACAGTCTATCATATAAAAGTACAAACCAAGATCATGTTCTTGCTTGAATAAACTCTTCGCCATTCCACAGGAATATCACTGCTCAGAAATAAAGTCAATTTCTTCAAACTAATTTAACTGCAACTGAAACCAATAAGAAATTTCATAGGGAAAAAAAAAAGTGAGTCTGAATACTATAAGAAATTCTTTAAATCAAACAATAAAAACAGGATTCCTAAAAAAAATCCCTCAAATAAAATTATACCAATCTAAAATTTCTGGGTTACCAAGAATTCCACCAAAGAGTAAGAAAAAATGTTGGGTATAACCAAAAACTGACAAAGCAAAACCATCCCAGAATTTAATTTCCTTTTCACAAAAATCCCATCAGAAACTTAGTAAGTAAAAGCAACCAAATGAAAAACTTGAGAACTTATGATAATAATAAAGTCAGAATCTTGAATTTAACTGCAAGAAAATAAACAAGATATCAAGAAAAATACCGTATGCAAGAAATAATAATCGAAAGGAAGAACCTTTGGTGATGAATAAAACGATGATTATATGGTAAAGAAAGACGAGAATAAAGATAAAGAAAGATTGGATTGAACGGATGATCAATGATGCTTTGCTTTGACTTCCTCTGTAATCTGTGTATTTAAATATGTCACGTAATCAATCATTTATCCAATTCTATTTTCTATAATAAAATAGGGAAAATTAGGGACTTCAATTTGGCTAGTCCCCTAGAGTCCTACATCTCAGGCCTCAAAAAAGTTCGAGCCAGCTCGCGATCTGAGATTTGGGTCAAGCCTCATTTTCGAGTGTTGGCCCAAGTTCAAGTCCAAGCTAAACCTTGTGGCTCGTTGAACCACACGTGTCGCCACACCAACACGAATTATTTTGTAATATGTCTTGGAAATAAAGCAACTACATGTTTACAAAAGCAACTGTACAGTTACCTTTAAAAAAACATTAAAAAAACAAAATAGTCAACAAGTCTTGGCTCGAGGCCCCCTATTTTTTCGAGCTCGGGCAAAAAAAATAAAAAAAAAAGCTCGATTTGTTTTTACCCGAACCGAGAACTTCTGCTTGCAAGCCAGCTCAGCTCATTTACATCCTTAAGGAAAAGTAGCATGTATTTATCTATAGTGTGAGTAATCAACACACTAACATTAAGGCATAGCTCGGAAGGGCAAAAGACGAGTAAGAATGACAACAGAACCGATCAGAATTTTATCTTTTTAATCCCCACTTAAGGCAGGGCAATTCCTCCAACCCACTTATAAAAAATAAAAAAAAAAAAAAAATCCATTGTAGGATCATCTGGGAATTGAGTTAATGAGCTGGGTAATCTATTAATATATTTATTTTTTCATATAAATAACTAGTTGAAGTGATTTTATATAAATTTTTTGAATTTTTTAAATAATTAGACAAATAAGGACGTGGCAGAGTTTCTAAATTCAATTTGCCATCCTTCAGGGCAAGGTTAGATGAAGCGAGCTTTGAGCCCAATTGAACTCGATTTTCAATCTTTCGAGTCCAGCCTAGCTCAACACCTAAGGCTTGGGAGCTTAGCGAACCAGCTTATGGGCCAGTATTGTGGACAAGTTCTCATGGGCTGCCCGTTTATGCTGCTCTTGCAACCTATTATGCAACATAAGCGGCATGTTAGCATCCTCGTTTTCTCTACTTCATCTTACGATAGTACAACATTTCTACTAGCCTTTTAATCAGAGAGAGAGAGAGAGAGTCCAAATTACAAACCTGTTTAGTGCATGATAATATTTTTTTTTAGAAGAAACCAATTTTTTTTAAAAGAAAAAAAGATATTTAATAATGTTTTGTCACGTGACACAATGTAAATGAAGATGTCAAAAATGATGTACATATAACATGATTGTTTTTCTTATTATGATCTCGTTCTTGAAATCCACACATTTCCTCAATATTTCAATTTATTCATCTTTTATCTTTTTTATGTATGAATTCCACTAAAGTGTACTTACTGTATGAGCTCAAATATCGATAAGATCAACATGTAAGCCTTTCAATGCATGTATATTCATCTTCGGCCGTCGAGACTTTAGAAATTACCATTGTATCCTCCCGCCGCAATTTTTTCAAAATTATATAGAAACTTGATCAACCTTTTGGTGAGTTTGGGTAAACGACATTCGTGCGACCATCAGCCGACTCGAGACGGACACTTGCTTGGGTTCATGTTCGAGTTGAAGTAAATATCAACTTTTATAATGGAAAAAAGTTTATTTGAAGTATAACCTAGTTTCCTTTTCATTTTGTTTTCTTCAAACTTGCAAACAAATTTAAAAGTCGATTTATAAATGCTAAGAGCCCGCCTACATGTACAGAAGAAAAAAAAATCCACATAAAACACGCAAATAGGTGGGACCCTTTTTTGCAATATTTAATTCATATAGGTCTCACCCCCATATAAGTATATGTTCATCTTCTGTCTGTTTTTTTTTTTTTTTTTTTTTGTACGTGCAGAAAAAAAAAGTTGAAATGATAAAGCCAATAAATGATAGTCAACACATCATCCAATAAGACAATTATCATATTGATCAATTAACGGCCTTGCATGGCTCAAGATAGTTCGACTTCGACAATAAGGTATTTTTGTAAATTTATTTTAAAATGAAATTGATGATGCTTAGAAGCGTGCATTTTTCATTTCTTTTCTTTTTAAAAGAAAAGGCTACAACTTGGGATCAATTCGGTGCTCAATCAGTTTTAAGACCCTTAAGTATATACATCGCTTTGGAAAGTCGTGACTTTTTTAACTATATCCAAGGAATGTAAAGGACATTCCAAATAGTAATTTGACACACCAAATTGTATATTATTCCTCTTTATTTTGTAAAATATTTCTTCATATTCTGCCCCCATTTTTTCTTGCTTCGATATGTTTAGTTGAAAAGGAAATAACAAGGTTAAAGTGATAGAGATGCTACTTGCATATATAATTGAATTGCTCGATATTTTAGAATACCGAAGAAAGTTAAAACGTAAAATCATTGAGTTTGAATAAATCGTGAAATCACCGACTTCGAATTACTACTAATTTAGCCCATGTTTGGTTGGACTTAAAATCTAAATTTTAAAGTTGTTAGATATAATTAAATATAATATTATTGTATAATATTTAATTTCCTTTTTTGTTTACTTTATATTATAGTATATAAACTCATTGTGATTTATTTTGCCCAATTGGTTTTAAGGCTTTCATAATCAATTTCCTCTTTTTCCTCTCTTAGTTCTTTTCGTTTGTTTGAATTATCAATTTGGTTTGTATTATTTACAAAAGTAAATCAAAGTCAACAATGAATTTTAACCTCATATTTCATGAGACTCAAAAAATTTCAATTACACATTTCATCATATTTTTTTTTTTATCAAAATCCAATTTTAAACCTGACCAAACAATGACTTAATTTAAAGTTGTTTTGAAAACATCGTACGCACAGATAAAAAAATTGTCAGTTCAAAACTGTTGGAAAATTCCAACGAGTGGGGCCACACATGTATATATATTAAAATATGGGTACTATTTTAAAGCTTAATCAATAAAGTGATCCATTAAAGTCAATTTTTAATGGGTAATTAGCACAAAACGTCATTACCTTTACACGATTTTGTGCAAAACGTCCCTACATTTCATTTCTTGGTGCAGAACGTCATTACCTTTCCAATCTTTGGTGTGAAACGTCCTTTTGACCATTTTACCTTTCTATTGAAATAAAACAAACACAAAAGAAAAGAAAAATAAAGAATAAATTGCAATTATGGGTTCAGACTTTTAAAAATGTTCAAATTAGTCACAAATATGAAAAAAATCATCAACCTCTAAGCCACCACATTTGAAGGCAAGATCCTCAACCTCCGATCACCTTAGCCGTTGGACCAACATACCACCTTGAAGCCCTCATTGCCCTCTTCACAACCCTACCGCCCCTACTCCGACAGATTTGACAGGAATCCAGCTACAAATTTCACCGCATGAAATGCGATCAAACGATGGAATCACGCCGTCCGACCACCTTCCTGGCCGGAACATACCACCAGCCAACTCCCCTACTCAAGACGACCTCGACCATGCAAACAATTTAGCCCAGACAGCAAGGATAAGATCTGAGTTTCAAATTGAAAACTGCCCGTCGCAACTAACACAACACCGCACCAGTTTTCTTCCAATTCTGAAGCCACAGTGACGACCTATGGTGGCGGACCACCTGGGTTGGGTGCTCCATCACCTGACACACCTAGCCCAGCCATGGTTCCCCTTCAATTTGGCTCCAATCATCTTCAATTTGGGTCTGAAATGTTCGTTGGTGCGAACTCGTGAGCGCAACGATTGGACTGTTTTTCTTTGAAATTGGTGGTTGTTGGTTGCTTGTTGGAGGAAATTGTTTACATAAGTAACTTCGACTTTATGAAGGGAGTCGACTAGTGGTGGATTCCGGCCGGTTGAGTGGCGGGACGGCAAGTTGTGGGTGTTTAACCGATTTTCAGGCTGCGATTTTTTAATATGATTTCCGGCCAAATTACAACGAGTTATAGAGATTTCTAGGTATGTAGTTGTAGAGGGTAATGAGGAGAACATGTTGGAACCAATATCTGACGGTTTGGACGACCGAGAGTCACTGGAAAATGAGCTCATGTATTCGGCTAAAAAGGGGCAAAAAAGATTTTTTTTGTTCTTTTTAATATTTTTATAAGTTTTGGATTGATTTGCATTTTTTAGAAGTTTAGAAGTAAGATTGAAAATTATTCTTTATTTTTCTTTTCTTTTGTGTTTATTTTATTTCAATAAAAGGGTAAAATGGTCAAAAAGGACGTTTTGCGCCAAAAATTGGAAAGGTAAGGACGTTCTGCACCAAGAAATGAAAGGTATGGACGTTTTGCACAAAACCGTGTAAAGGTAAGGACGTTTTGCGTTAATTACCCATTTTTAATTAATGTATATTAAATGTCATGGAAATAAAGTGTAGAGGCCAAAACGGTTATTTTAAATTGATGAAGGTCCAATTTAAAATAATTGAAAGATAATAACTGCTTAATTCAGTTATATATCATGGACGATATCTCTGCATCCCAATCAACAGAGAAAAATTCCTAAGAAATTACGTATCAATTGGAAGATCATAACGCATTCAACTAATCACATATATGGATCAATGTACACTTTCTCTTTTAATCTTTTCTTTGATTTCAACATGGAAGATAGGCACAGAAAAGATTCGATAAAAGCTTTGATAGAAAACTTAATCCTTTTCAATTCCTGCAAGTGGTATTAGAGCCCCTTTGTTGTTGAGTCTTTAAAAATTGTTAAAAAAATAAGGGTTTTAGCGATTCTAAATTCGATCGCGCTACGTGTACATAATTCTTTACCGAATTTTTTACCGAATTGACAAGTGGTGGCCCCATATTGGGGGGGCGCCCGGGACCCAAAATTTAGAAGAATAATTCTATTCGTACATAATCCTTTGCCGAATTTTTTTATCGAATTGACAAGTGGCGGCCCCATATTGGGGGGCGCCCGGGGCGAATTATTCTTCTAAATTTTGGGTTATTTGGTCTTCTTTTATGTTATTATATGGAATTTGGCAGGTCGCCATGGATAAAGAATAAAAGGTTCCGCTGTTGAATGCATTTTGTTTCTATTTTGGTTGCTGTTTAAATAATAAATGCATCTTTGATTTTTTGACTGCGCCGAAATTAATTGATGAAAAGTGCAATACCCTGTAGAAAGTATATAATTCTACTTATGTGTTGTATTGTGATTGGTTGAAGAAAATGTTGGTTTCTTGGTTTTCACAATCGGACTATACGTCCATTGTGTATAAATTTGGGGAGTTTTGATTTTATCTTATTTTTGGTTTTTCAGATGGCTTTATGGGGACCATAATCATTTATAAAATATGTTTGAGCAGCTTTATTGATTATTATATGGGTAGTAACTTGTGAACCTGACACATGACAAATGGATGCAGTAAAGGTTTTGCATTTCTGATTTTTTTTTTTTTTTTTTTTTTGTATATATGTGTTGTGGTCATTAAAGTTATGTTTTATTAACCAAAATATTTTATTTGTTGTTGTTCTACTGCATATGAGTGTTCATTCTTTCTGCGTTAAGTTCAAATATTTTGATAAATCATTTACGATAAATTAAGATTGTCTGAAATTTTAAATAAGCTAATTGAAATAATATGTCACCAAAGTGACCTCTCTTGAATACATTGATTTATTTGTGATGTTTGTGTGTGTTCTTGTTCATGTGGGTATTAGCCGACCCTATGAATGTTAATATTTGGTTGAATTACATACACTTGTGGTGAATGTGTGACAATTATAAGGTTTCCATGTGAATAATAAATCAATCCAAAGATAAGTTTATTATTTGACATGAGTTATTGTCAATGTTTGATCACTACACTAAAAGTACCAATTGTAATTACTGTTCAAAGACTTGATATTAATGTTTTGCTAGGTATCTTGAGATGAAACTTACCATTATTTGAATTTATTGATTATTAAGTGTGGATATTAATGTGAGCATGGTTGTTTGTTTATTTTGTTTTCTAGACAACTAGTTCATCTGCTGCTACTATATCTGTCAATATTAATTATATTCACATGCTTAATGGGACAAACTTCAAGGATTGGAAAGAGGACATACTGATTGTTCTTGGCTGCATAAATCTAGACATTGCGCTCTAGATTGAGCAACACATTCCTCTTATGGAAGAAGGTTCACCCGATGACAAAAGGAACTTTGAGAAGTGGGATTGTTCAAATCGCACAAGTCTAATGATCATTAAGCGCAGCATTCCAGAAGTTTTTAGAGGCGCAATATCCGAAGAAATAACTAATGACAATGAGTTCCTCGCCGAAATTGAGAAGCGTTTTGCGAAAAACGATAAGGATGAAACAAGACTTTTACAAAACTTGATTTCAATGAAATATAAAGGCAAGGGAAATATAAGGGAGTACATCGTGGAGATGCCTCGTATTGCTTCAAAACTTAAGGGGCTAAAGCTCAAGCTATCTGATGACTTGCTTGTATATTTGGTATTGATCTCGCTTCTTGTGCAATTCAGTCAATTTAAGGTTAATTATAACTGCTAGAAGGACAAATTGTCTCTAAATGAGCTCATTTCATATTATGTGCAAGAGGAAGAAATGTTGAAGCAAGAAAGAATTCAAAGCGCTCACTTATAAGGATAAGGGCAAGAAAAGGAAGGAGGAATATGAAACTACTCCTAAGGGTTTAGCACAAAAGAAACAGCAGGAAGACAATGAGATTTGTTTCTTTTGCAATAAGACTGGACATGTGAAGAATGACTGTATCAAATATCATGCCTAGCATGCAAAGAAATGTGCAATTCTTACTTTGATCTATTATGAAGTTAATTTAGATTCAGTATATAGAAACATTTGGTGGTTAGATTCTGGTGACATTACTTACATAAGTGTTTCTATACAGGCCGTCTGAGCTTACCGAAAGCCAAATGATGGTGAAATATACATCTATGTGGGGTAATGGCGAATCTGTGGAAGTTGATGTAATATGCACTTTTAGGTTGTTATTAGGAACTAGTCATTATTTGTATTTGAAATACACATTTGTTGTACCGTCTTTTAGACGAAATTTAATTTCTATTTCTTTGTTGGACAAATCTGGATACTATTGTTCATTTGGAAATAAACAGTTTAGTCTTTCGTTAAATTTCAATGTTATTGGTACTAGTTCTTTATGTATATATGATAACCTATATTTACTTGATACTGTTGCATCATATAATGAAGCCTTGTATGTGGAATCACGTTGTACTAAACGCAAATTAAATAAAGAAAATTCAGCAAAATTATGGCACAAGTGCTTATGTCACATCTCAAAAACTAGAGTTGATTTACTTGTGTCAGACGGTATTTTGGATTTGTTAGATTTTAGTTGATTTTGTAATTAACTTATTCCGTAGACAAAAGGACTTAAATTGATAGTTGATAAAAGTTCAAGGAGTAATGTGCAAATATATCAAAAGTTAGTTGAATAGGTCTAGGGTTTCGAGTTTGGAACAAAGGAGAAAACAACGCGAATTTTTGTTGGACTATCGCCAGGTTATGGCTCGAGCTACAAAAGCAGAAACATTGTCGCGGACTGTCGTCCCTCCTTCGCTCGAGCGACACCATGTCGCTAGCCTATTACTTGAGCGACGCTTTATACGGGAAATTTTATTTTTGCATTTTAAAGGTTTTTTTCTTGTCCCATGGTTTTCTTGACCTATCTATAAATACCAGAACACGTTCGAACGAAATTTTGATAGTTGATAATTGAGAGAGCTTCATCTATGAGAGATCTATTGATTACTTCTTTCAACATTCATCTTGTTTGAGTGTTTTGGTCAGAAAACATCAAATTCAATACCCAAATACCAAACTGCCACTTCCTACACATCTGTCAGAGAGTGCTGAAAATCGAGGAAGACGACTGGAGTTCCAGTCTGTGAAGAACGGATTGTTCTTCATGATCCACGGAAGATAGACAACTCTACCAAACTAGTGGCTGCTACAGGATAGCGGAGTTCCCGGAGAGCGTTGGTTATTACAGCTGGAATTGGTGCAGGAGAGCACAGAATTCACGAGAGCTGTCAGGAGATCAGTCGGAGATAAGATAGTTCTTGTTGTCGTCTAGTCTGGTAGACTGTAAGTACATAATCGTTCATAGTAGATTGACTGGCAAAGTGCCCGGAATTTTTCCAGTTGGGTTTCTTCGTGACCAATTATTGTGTTCTTTACTGCTTTATTATTCATTGTATATGATATACAAATTGCGGTAATTCAATGTAGGAAAATTTGATTTGTATGATTAATCATCTAGAAAATAATTAAAAGTGACATGTTGCTTTTTAATTCGTAATTATTTTTTTAATTTTGCGTTAAATATCTATTCATCCCCTCTAGGTATTGTTAGGGTCGAACTTGCATTTTTCAGGATTTCCTTGATTTCACATATTTTGATGTATGTACTAATTGTATCGAGGAAAAATAGACCAAAACAAAGAGATTAGGTGTTAACAGAACTTTAGATGTCTTAGAACTGATATACACAGATATTTGTGAACCATTCTTTACGACTTCTTGGAATGGTCAAATATCATTCATAGAAGATTACTCACGTTATGAGTACCTATATCTTATTCTTGAAAAGTCTAAGTCACTAGATATGTTCAAAGCTTTTAAAACTGAGGTTGAGAATCAACTCAACAAAAGGATTAAAATCATTATGATTGACCACGGTGGTGAATATTACGGTAGATATGACGGTTCAAGTAAACAATGTCCAGACCATTTGCTAAATTCCTAGAGGAAAATGGAATCGTCCCACAATACACCATGCTAGGATCACCTAGCATGAATGGTGTAGCTGAAAGATGAAATATGACTCTTAAGGATATGTTAAGGAGTATGATTAGTCATTCCACATTACCAAAATCACTTTGAGGAGAAGCATTAAAGACTGCGACTTATATTCTGAACAGGGTAACAAGTAAGGCTGCTGCCAAAACAATTTATGAGCTTTGGACATGCAAGAAGCATATCTTAATGCATTTTCACATTTGGGGATGTCCAGCTGAGGCTAGGCCTTATAGGCCACATGAAAAGAAATTGAACTCCAAAACAGTGAGCATCTACTTTATTAGTTATTCTGAATGATCAAGGGGCTATAAGTTTTATGATCCCACACTTAAGTCAATTTTTGTAACGGGAATTGCAATATTGTTTGAGGATGTTGAGTTTGGGGAATAAATAAGGTTAGAGACATTGTTTTTGAAGAAAAAGTTGAGAAATGACCGATTTCGATTCTTACTATTGTTTTTGACAATGTACAGCTTTCTATACCTATCATTGATTAAAAAGTATATCCAGAACTCCCACAAGACAATGTTGAAGAACTTCCCATCCAAAATGAGGTAATTATTTTAGAAGTACAAACTCAATAACCTCAAGAACCAATACCATTAAGTAGATCCACGAGAAAAAGGAAAAATGCTATTTCGAATGATTTTATAGTATTTCTCCAAGAACATGAGGAAAATAATGGAGTGGTGAAAGATGGTCCAATCAATTTCAATCAAGCCATGCAGGTTTCTAACTCTCAAAAGTGGAATGATGCCATGAATGAGGATTATAAGTTTATGCAAGATAATAAAGTTTGGGATCTTGTCCCGTTACCAGAAAGTGCGAAGTCCATTGGTTGCAAATGGATTTTTAAAATCAAGAGAGATTCGAAAGGTATTGTGGAAAAATATAAGACTCGTCTTGTACTAAAGGCTTTACCTAAAAGGAAGACATCGATTTCAAAGAGACTTTATCTTCAATTTCAACGAAAGACTCTTTCAAGACAATCATAACACTTGTTGCGCATTTTGACATTGAGCTATATCAGATGGATGTTAAGACGACATTTCTCAATGGCGATATTGATAAGACGATCTATATAGTGCAACTAGAAAACTTTGTATCAGGAGACCCAAAGAACATGGTTTGCAAATTGAAGAAATTCATATATGGGCTCAAACAAGCTTCCCTTCAATGGTACTACAAATTTTATCAAGTAATTATCTCATTTGATTTTGAGATGAATGTTGTTGGTGATTGTGTATATCACAAGTTCAGTAGGAGTAATCATATTTTCCTGATTTTGTATGTTGATGACATACTACTTGCCACTAATGATATATGCATGTTTCACGAAACCTAGATATTGTTATCAAGAAATCTTGAGATGAAAGATCTTGTGACGCCTCTTTTATATTAGGGATTCAAAATCTCAGGTATAGTGGGATCACTCTCAAGGTATTATTGGATTGTTACAAAAGAGCTGTATCCATAAAGTATTTAAGAATATTTGACATGCAAGACTGTAAACTGGGTGACACCCATGTCACTAAGGGAAACAAATTTATTCTCAAACGATGCTCGCAAAATGACCTTGAAGTTAACGAAATGCAGAAGATTCCCTACGCATCAGCTGTTGAGAGTCTAATGTATGCTCGAATTTGTACACGTCCAGACATATCATTAATTGTTGGAAAGCAGCCAAAATGGTTATGAGATATTTAAAGAGAACAAATGATTACATGCTCACATATAGCAAATCAGATCAGTTAGAGATCATAGGGTACTCCAATTCTGATTTTACTGGATGCCAAGACAATATAAGATCCACATCAGGCTATATCTATCTGCTAGCTTGATGAGTTATTTCCTAGAAGAGTTCCGAGCAGACATTCACAGCTTCTTCTACCATGACAATAGAGTTTGTAGCATGCTACGAAGCATCTAATCATGAAATATGACTAAGAAATTTTGTTACCGGGCTACGCATTCTGAATGACGTAGAAAGACCACTAAAGTTATATTGTGACAATAACTCAGCAGTAATTTGTATTTCTTGAGGATACCATGCTTTAGTGGTAATTTGTATTCTCGTTGCTTCATGTTTTGGACATGTTTGTGTATTTGGATATTTTTCTGTACAAAAATAAAGTATTCATTTCATTTCATTATGTTATTATATTCAGTATTGATCTCCCTGAAGAAATAAAGTTGGACCAGTTGAAAATAAACATATTTGGATCACATAACATGTAATTCTCATGCTATACTCATATGATTGATCTATGTCATTTGATTGTATGGATATACATAACCATTGATAGATTTAGTTACATTAAATGTGACGAAAATCGCTTTGATTTTATATCAATATAATTGATGGATGAGATTGTTTGAAAATACCCTTAATAATGATAGCAAGATTTTGAGCTTATAATGTTGTGTATATTTGTAAGATTATATGTATGGTTATGTATAGAAAATCTTAAGAAATGTCATATTTCATAAACCTCCTGAGGTTTATGCTAATTCAAGAACTCCTCTTTTATTTTAAAAATTATAGAAACATCCCCTAATATTTCCATTTAATAACAAATCCCTCTCTTATTAGCCAAAAGTATATTTATATTTCCTGTTGTACCCTAAGCATGTCTAATATAATTTGAAACTTTTATTGGATATTATTTTACTATCCTCGTTTCCCCCTTTTTCCCCTTCCATTCTTAAGATTTTCTATTTAAAATTACATTATAATGTTTCAACATATATATTTTTTCTTTTTTCTTTTGTCGTTTCTAAATAATTAAACTATTATAATACAATAAATAATTCATTAATGTCTACGAGTAAAAATCAAAGTTATAACTTTTTCATTTTCCGTTTTCTACTAAAAATTCGGATCAATTTTATGTCTTTATAAAAAAAATTGATTAATTTTGACAAATATATCAAATTTAATAGTTTGTGGAAGTGATATATAAAAAATAAATATAATTTATATTTAGCATAAGATAAATGGGTGAAATGAAAAAATTATGCTAATAGTTTTCTTAAGATTTTCATGCATTTTATACGCTCCTCAACTTGAACTCTTTAAAACTAGATTTGAGGCGATGGTTTTGTTGGATTTGGTGGTGACTGATTTTTGTTGTGTGCGTGGTGGTGGGGTGGTCGTGGCGGGGGTCTTGGTTGGATGAGATGAGATTGGGGTGTGTCTGTGACCAATGATTGATTAATTCTTGACAAATAAATAGTATGTGACCTATAAATTCCAATTGTCACTCACAATTTTTTAAGTTGTAATCGAGTTGTAACAAATAAAAGTTTAAACTTTTTCAATATGTGACCTGTAAAATTTTTTAATTCGTGGCTATAGTCGTGGGTGGGATGGGATGAGATGTGGCGTGTATCTGTGACCAATGATTTAGTTTACTATGACCATCTATATAGTAATCGTGATCTTAAGATTCATTAATCTGTGACTGAAAATATAACATGTGACCAACAAATAAGGAATAATTTTTTAAATTATGACAATTAAAAATCTGTGACCTCCATAAAAAAAATTTGTGACCTATAATTTTTTTATCAGTGACCAATGAAGTCAATTGTGAATGACTCAAATTTTTGATCTGTGAACTCGAAATAATCTGTGACCAATTAATTTAATAAGTTGTGACCTCGGAATCGGAGAAGTTGCCAGAATTAAGCGATGGTGAAACGATCACCAGAATTAAGCGCGATCGAAAAATAGTCGCCAGAGTAATGGGGATTGGATGGTAAGTTAATTATATTATATTACAGTAATAAGTTAATTGAATATAATAATTATGAAATATGAGCCCTTTTGAGCCACATTATAATGAGAATGAGAATGAAAAATATAGTCGTTATGGACTCCACAAAAGAGATAGAAAATTTGAATTTTAATGTTGATGTGATGTATAACAGTCATATTTTTCATTTTAATGAAGAAAAAATGTGGCTCAAACAGGGCCATAATTAATTAATTCATGAAAAACCTAATTTTTGTAATTCTAAATCTTGGGACCTGGTTTTTTATTTTGGTATAGATAAAGCCTGAGTTGTGATTTTTTCCCAGAGACTTTGATTCAACTCTTTGACATTAAATCTTTATATTTTTATTTTTTTCTTTCCAATTGGAATAATATTTTCACAACCCCTTACCAATAAGTAAAATCCGTTACCATATTTAGAATGGACGTTATTCTAAAAAAAAATGATTAAAAAACAATTCAATATTCATTGAAAAGCCCAAGAGTCAAAATGATATTCACACACGTTTTAACTTGTGGAAATTACACTCAAGCCTATCATTTACAAATTATATTTTAAGTTTCATATTTCAAAAATCAGGTTATAAATAATTATTAAATATGTATTAAATAAATATATCACTAGGAATTCATCCACCCACCTTTCATTAAAAATTGTGATCTCTCTCTCTCTCTCATTCACCTTTTTCGTCGAAAAACCAACACCCTTGATCGTCCTCAAAAACCAACCACCACAGTTGCGCGCATGCTCATCGAACACAGCATAGCCGTACACATGATCACCCACGTAGCTAGGAGCTATATATAGTATCACTGATCTGATCTGATTCGGGGATGGTTTTTGGGATCCTTCATTCGGTAACAATGGTGGTACAACCTACGTCCTCTCGACTTTTTAATATCAACGTCGCACTGTGAGTATGATAGCACGACTGCAATTCAGTTGTAAATCGTTGAACTGGTCGAGACCTTTGCTATCCTTTTTCAATTTTCATTTTGCAGGGATTTTTTTCTCAGTTGGCCCACATCGGCGACTATTTAGCCAGTGTGTGTTGTTTTTGTTGGTGGTGGTTGGTGGAAAATAAACTATTGCTCCTTCCTCTATTCTATTGTTATTTGTTGGTTGCTAAAATGGTGGTGCAGTGGCAGTTTCAATGTTTTGTGGTTTTGGCGGTGGTTTTAGGGATGTGTTTAGTCGGAGTTTTGGGGTGATTTTTTTGTAGTGGTGGTGTTGGATCTGATGATGACGGTGGTTGTGGTCATAGATGGTTGTGGTACATGTGGCAATGGCGGGTGGTGGTAAGGTGGCGTGGCGTAGCGTGGCATTTGTTCGATGGAGTGGGGTTGGGTGAGGTGGGATAAAGAATGTTTGTGACCAATTGATTTGGTGATTATGAACTAAAAAATATGAGATTATGACTAAATTTGTAATCGTGACTCATAATTTGTTAAATTGTGATCAATTAATCTAATAATTTGTGATCGTAAAATGAGTCGTGACCTATTAAATTTGAATTTTGTGACTGAGAAATAATACATGAACAATTAATTTGATAATTTATGATCGATAAATAAATTTTGACTTATAAAATTTGTGATTTGTGATCGATAAATAATATGTGATCTATTAATTTGATAATTTATGATCGATAAATAATTTGTGATATATAAAATTTGTGATTTATGATCGAGAAATAATGCGAGACATTTATTTAATAATTTATGACTAATAAACAAATCGTGATATATGAAATTTGTGATTCGTGACTATAGACATTTTATGACTATAGACTACTACTAAGTAATCGTGACAATAAATTGTTTAGAATTGTGATCTTAATATATTTAATGATCTATTTTAATTAATTAAATTTATTTACTATTTAATTTTTAAAATTTTAAAACATATTTGTTAATTTTGAAATTATACTTTCTAACTACCTTAATTTTGTACTGTTTCCTATTTAGCTTTTCTTTTTTAGGGCATGTTTGATATGCATTATTTTCTATGGAAAATGAAAAATAAATTCCATTTTCACTTCTAAATGCCTTGTTTGATACATTTTACCATGGAAATTTTTTTCTACATTTGGCTGGCATGCTCACCAATTCCTTGATTTTGTGGAAAATCAATTCCCATTTTCCATTTTTTTTAAAGCAATTGGAAACAATTTTAGATACAACGTAAATTTTTTTTATCACTTTTATCGACAATTTTCATACAAAATAAAGTCAGACGAATGATATTCGGGATGATAATTTTTTTAAAAAAAAATTTTTAATTTTTTTTTGACAAGTGAAACAAATTCTAGATCCAATAGCAAAAGAAATTTTCATTTTAATGGACAATTTTCATGTAAAACAAAGTCAAATGGACACCAAACTTTCAACATTTTTCAGGTAGAAAATTATATCAATCAAACACAATTAATTATAACTTTTAATAAAATAATTTCTAAATAATTCAATTATCTCAAATTCATTTTTCAATTTTACGATCAAACAGACTCTTGTTGAATTTTTTGGGCTGCGGAGATTGGTGAGCACAGTAAAAAGTGTAAAAACACAGATATCAACACCAAAAATCATGAAATGGATAAAAGTGAAATCTGGAGAGATAAAGCGAAGAAAAAGATAGAGACCAGAGAGAGAGAGAGAGAGAGAGAGACATAGAGACAGAGAAAGAGAGCAGACGGGTCCACTTTTATTGCCTTTCTTTATGACACAATACAAGCATCCATGACACAACAGGCCCTAAGGGTACAACAATACTGTAGCCGAGAGGAAGAAGAAAAAAAAAATCCTGCTAGAGAGAGAGAGAGAGGTGAAGATTATGGAGGGGAAATCTTGAAATGGAGCTCAAAAGGCCAAGAAAAGAATGGTGGGAGATAAGAGTTTTTTTGTTGGGCTAATCGGTTTTCTGAAGAGATCCAGGGCTTTGATTTTTCATTAAGAAAATTGTTCAAAAAATTTCTTGTCCTGGAAAAAAAAGTAAGGAGCAGAAAACCCTTTTTGAAGGAAAAGGCAAGTAACGTAATTTGAAAATTCTTGTTTTTGCCACTTGTTCCTCTTCTTTTCTTAAGATTTTAAATTTTTTGGGTTGTTTTTTATGTTTAAAATATGATGATTTTTAGATGATTGGAATGCATTATAACAAGAATTTGCAAGGCAAAGGTGTTGTTGAAGTTGCCGGCGGTGCCTTTTCTTCAACTGCGGTGAAGTTCAAGAAAGATGAAAGCTTTACAAACTACGAACCCATATCTGTACTGGATACAAGGAGTCCAAGTCCCTCCACTTCCACATCCACTTTTTCCTCTTTTAACACCACCACCCAACAAGGAGCTGCGGCCATATCCACCGCCACTGAGGACGGTGGAGGGAAAGCTGACTTCGTGGCTGACCTGGACCCTGGACATAATGCTACTGCTTTGGAGTTGACTAATGGGGCTTCTGAAAATCTTAATCTTGGGATTGAAGATTGGGAGAACTTGTTGTCTGAATCTGTAGTAGGCGAAGACCAGACTTTTCTCCGGTGGATTTCGACCGGAGATGTCGACGCGTCTTCGTTGAGCTTGAAGCAGTTTTGGCAAGCAGGAAACTCGAATGAGACACAAGGAAATGTGGGTTACGGGTTTTCACCAGTTGATTCGGCCATTTCACCAGTTGGTAATGTTTTTTCAAACTTGAATACTTCTGCTTTAAGCCTTTCTGGTTGTGGGTTTTCTTTGAATGATAACAATGGTAAAAATTTGCTATCTTTGCCTAATGGTATGAGCTTTACCAATCAACAATATGGAAGTTTAGAGCAGAAGGCTCAGATTTTTAGCCCACACGTTGGTTTACAACTTCAGATGCTAAATGCATCAAATCTGCATTCGTTGAACTTGAATCCTTCAATGTATGTCAGTGCACGAGAGAAGCAACACCAGTTCCAGCCGCCACCAAATTGTCATAACCCCGGTTCTGTGGATTTTGATTTAAGCTTTCAGAATGTGACCGTTCCATTTCTTGATCCGTGTAATGAGTTGTTGCTGAGGAAACAACAGTTGTTCGAAATGCAGCAGACGGCAATGGGTTATGGCCAACAGCCTAATTTTGTTCCTCTGCATCAGCTTCAGCAGAAGACAATGTTGGTGCCGAAGCAGGAGGTAGCTTGCGGCAGTGAGGAGCAAATGGTGGCACCGCACTGTCTGCAGCAGCACCAACATGTCATAAATGATCAACTCTACAAGGCGGCTGAGTTGATACTGGCTGGAAATTTCTCCAACGCGCAAGGGATATTGGCGCGGCTCAATCAAGTGCTTTCTCTAGTTGGGAAGCCTTTTCAAAGGACTGCTTTTTATTTGAAGGAGGCTTTGCACTTAGCCCTCTCAATGGTCAACCCGGATACCCCTCTACCGAGGATTCCCACACCATTTGATGGCATGTTCAGGATGGGTGCGTACAAGACTTTCTCCGAAGTATCACCCCTTGTCCAGTTCATGAATTTCACGGCCAACCAGGTTATTCTTGAAGCCCTTGATAATGCTGAAGAGATTCATATTATTGATTTTAATATTGGTTTTGGTTTTGGTGCTCAATGGTCTTCTTTTATGCAAGAGCTTCCAAGGGGGGATCAGGGGGCGCCTTCATTGAAAATCACAGCCTTTGCTTCTCCTTCGACCCATCATTCAGTTGAGCTTAGCCTCATCCATGAAAATTTAACACAGTTTGCTAATGAGCTTCAGCTTAATTTTAAGCTTGAGGTAGTGAATATTGATTCTTTTGACCCCAATTCTAATTCGGTATCCTCTTTCCGATCATCGAAAAGTGAGGCCATTGTTGTGAATTTCCCCATCTGGTCCATGGAAAGTCACCTGTCTGTTCTTCCATCACATCTTTGCTTTATAAAACAACTTTCACCAAAAATATTGGTCACACTTGATCGTGGATGTGATCGAACCGATCTCCCATTCTCGAGTCACATTCTTAACTCACTTCAGTATTACGAGGCTCTACTGAACTCTATCGAAGCTACTAATATGACTTCAGATTCCATTAACAAAATCGAGAAGTTCCTATTCCAGCCTAGGATTGAAAGCACTGTTTTGGGGCGCCTTCGTGCCCCCAACCTGATGCCCCCATGGAGAAACCATTTTGCTTATGCCGGTTTCTTTCACACGTCAATCAGCAACTTTGCTGAAACACAAGCTGAATGTGTAGTCAAGAGAAGCCAAGTTAAAGGATTTCGTGTGGAGAAGCGGCAAGTATCACTTGTGCTATGCTGGCAGCATCATGAGCTCATGTCTGTGACAGCTTGGAAATGCTGAAAACACCGAGTTGATCAAGTAAAAAGGTTGGATATTGTGCTAGTCGACCATCCACTCTTTGATATCATCAAGTTAATAAATTTTGAACTTCAATCATATGACCTCTGATGTTTAAGTTGATTTCTGTAAATTTTCTTGCTTGGTCTTATTTCTATGTAGTCTAGACTTGTGACAAACATGTTTCTTACTCTTATGCCTTCTCGTTTTATACTAGTAAGAATTGGTTTTCCCATGCTTTAATGATGATCTTCTTCATTTATGCTTATTCATTTGCATGTAGTGTTTATTTAAAGCTAGTTCTGTAGTTGGTATGCGCTGCATTTGATGATTTGATCTAAGCGAATTCTTCTACGAATACTTATTGGAGCCTTTTTGAGGTCTAAATTCCTGCTTACAAGCTTTTTTGAGATGTTAAAACAGAACTACTGTCCGTCTCTTCTGTGTTTTATGTATCTTCAAATTTAGTATTAGGAGCAGGCAAAAAAAAAAATCTAACTGATCATTAAGAAGGGACCAATATAAAGTCGATTAAATTGCATTTTTTTAGTAGATGTAGTGATGGATTGTACGGATTGGTGACAAATGCTTGTACCACCACCAAATCAAGCAGTGCTTGTTTGGTATTGCTTTTAAATACTATTAAGTAGTGAGTTTTATAGATTGTGTTGATAAAAAGTGGGTAGTAAATTGTGGGTTCTACGAAAAATGAAGAAGAGAAGGCTAAGGTTGTATTTTTGTCAGTGGACTTGGCTTTTCCTCCTGTTTTGGATCAAATCCCTCCATTGAATTGTAGTGGTGGACAGCATTACCAATATTTATTAGCTCAAATCATTAAGTGACCATTCCTGTAGAAGAGATCAGTATTATCCATCATCTGTGGTGACGAATCATTTTAGCTTGGTCACTAGATTCCCAGAATAAACCTCCTCACAACAAAGATTCAACTGTTGGTATAAGAACCCAGTAAGGTCTTTTGTATGAATCTATACTGATGTTTGTCAATTGGATTTTGAATCATGCACATCAAGGTTGACATAATGTCACATAGCATTTTATCATAAACATTTTAAAACACAGTCAGTTTTTCTATCCAATCATTTATTGTCAAATACAACTATATTAAGCTTTCTGTCAAATCTTTCGACAAAGTAGCTTTATCGTTGGATTTTAGTGCTTCCATTTGGTTCGACTGGGAACTCGGACAGTTCTGTGAGATTGTTGTGTAGTATTTGTATGTTCAAAAAAATACATGTTAAGAAAGGCAAGAACTACGTCAGGCATTGTACAGAGTTCAATCACATTTTTGTATAGACTTGTTTTTGTTTTGATACTGTCTTGGTGTTTTCTTATTTATAGGCAAAATTTCCATATTTCTACTACGTAATCTTCGTGTAAACTCTTGCTAGTTCAATGTTACTCGGGCGAGCAAATATACATCCCGGAATATACTTTCTTAATGTCGTCGTCGTTGTTGTCTCATCGTCTTTTACCTATCCTCGTCTTGCAGATCACACCTACCCATTATGGTTCGAAGATATAATTTGTATTGCTTTTGTTCTTTAGTATGGCATATTACCTGCATAGAATAGAACTAGACATGACTATATACTATACAGATGGAATTTTAACATATTTTTCTTTTATATATTATTCAATACCGTTCAATTTACCTTGCCAAACGTGTCATTATTACTTTCCAATTGGTACGACGGACTTAGGCTTTGTTTGGGATTACTTTTAGGGCCTCCCTGTCGTATAAACACACCAACTTTTTTTTTTTTTTTTTTTTTTTTTTAAATGGCTAATTGAAGTAGTAGCA
Organism: Fraxinus excelsior; assembly: GCA_019097785.1. Taxonomy (NCBI): domain Eukaryota; kingdom Viridiplantae; phylum Streptophyta; class Magnoliopsida; order Lamiales; family Oleaceae; genus Fraxinus; species Fraxinus excelsior. The sequence goes on from CM032629.1 coordinate 33,576,074, forward strand.
TTGAGTCATTGACATGACTGAGGTAGTAAAATAGTAGCTTTTCGAATTCTTTTTAATTTTTTTAAATTAAAATATCGATTTTAATCCTTTCTTGACATGTGAATGGTCCATGTTTCTCTCCCCTGCTTAACTTTCTTTCTCCTAATTACCTAAAACCCTTCCACAATACTTCTCTCTAATTGCATGATTCTTCATTCTTCCGTAGCTGAATAATTTAAATTTATTTGTTATCCTTTTTCTATTATATGAAAATGGAGAAATTAAAATATCAAAATTGATGCAAATCTAATGCAAATGAATGTTAAGTATTAATTTATTTGAATATTTTTATAAATACATTTATTTAAAATTTTTAAATAATATATTCTCTTGGTAAAATATTACAATGGTTTGTAATTTTTTCTTTTTCTTTTCTACGTACGTTAGTTTGAGTAACAGTGTACGATACGTAATAGATTACTATGACACGGAATTAGTAAAATGAAATAAAGTAAAATTTAGGTATCTAATTGTATCATAATTAAAAAAAAGTGAAAAAAAAAATCCTTTTCACCTATAATTATATTATGTATAATTGAATTCCTAGATTATATATTACATGGTTGTCTTATAATTAATTGAATTGTAATTCTAGTGAGTAATTTTAATTCATTAATTTAATCACATCGCATGGATTGTGATTGATTAATTTATTTACATAAATAGATTATTGAAAAGATGGCAAGTGGGCTTGAATTTTATATTTTAATTGATATTTTATTTGTCAAGAAGTTTGGTAGTCTAATTATAATATAAAAGTAATTAACCTTAATCTCATTGGAACATGATAAATTATTGAATTGACTTTGATGGTCGTGGGCCACCACCAAAGTTAATCAAATTTGGATACTCAATTAAATTAATCACAATAAGAAGATTTATTTAGTTGACTATTGAAATTTTAATAATTTGCATTGTTGGTCCTCAATCTATTGTTGAAGTAGCAAATTTATCTCCAACTTTAGAATGGGACAAAGAAGTTGTCAACCTTTCATTGTCATATTTATTCTTCAATTATTGAAATTATCCAAATTTCTATTAAATCGTCACGAATTCTCGTACCTTCAACTTTATGATACTGTATTTTATTTACCAATTTGAGTTGGTACCTATAAAATGAAGTGATACATGTTTTTATGAGGATCATGTGATGATTTACCCAAGATATGTATGCTTTCTGTTATTGGGTACTGATTATGCAACTGTAATGAAATGTAGAGAATTAACATGTTAATTTTAAAGATTGGTTAGTTTTTTATTCGGAAAATTTTTAAATCCATGTTGCAATTGTTCCAATTTTAAACTGAACATTGTTTTAGAATAGATAAAGAGAAATCTTCAACTCGAGCTCAAATCACGAGCACTTTATTTTATTATAAATAAATAAATAAAAATTATCTATGTGATGGTGCAACAAATGAGGAGAATCGTGCTTGCCCATCTATGTGATGGAGAATACGATTTCTGGATAGCCGGCGCCCAGTGATGGCCGGAAAATATTAGGGGACCAAATTGGATGGTTGTGACCATTGTGCCCAAGTGGTCCTACTCAGCCCAACCAATAGTGCTACGTTGCCTCCAGATTGATTGATTGGATAATCATTATAATACTTTAAATATAATTATATATACAGCTTTTGCTTTAAACAATCAAGCATCATTTGAAAATCTCATGGTCCACTCATGTTGCATCTCTATCCATGCCTATTTACTTTTTCACCTTTCTATCGAGTCGGACCATACGGTGCAACTAACATGGCACTCATGATATGAATGCAATGCTAAGTACCAAGTTAAAGTTGAACTTATCTCATTATATGCATAAGAATAATATGAAGATGATTAGTGATAAGTGTATTTTATACAGTTATTCGGGACCTAAAATATCGATATTTGATAGTTATTATGACAAAATATATCCTAAACTGTTGAATTTTATGTTATATAGGTAAAACTCAATGATTGAAGGAAGAAGCGAAAATGACAAAATTCAAAGTTTGAGGATCAAATTGCAAATATTCAATAGTTGATTCAGACCAAAAGATGATACTTGAAAGATTTTTAGGAGACAATTGGATGAAATTAGAACTCAAAAATGAATTAAATATGATCAAAATCAATTTTCAATCGTACAAATTATATTCCAAATTTTTAGTCAAAAATTGAAATCGATTTCTGGCATAGTAAACGTCTGAATTGGAAGAATTATATTTCTAGAAAAGTTGTAGAAATTAAAGTTATCTTTCCAATCCACTTTGAATCACATAAATCGGATATCGGGAGAGAAAATTATGGCTAAAATACTGACTGATGTGCAGAGACAAAAAGTACACTCGCAAATGGAACTTTCCTTATTCGATTGGAACTCTTTTGAAAGTCAATTTGAACGTGATTTTTAACTAATTTTCGACTCCTACAAATATATAACAGCAAAATACATATTAGGGACTTCTTATATACATATTATACTCAAATATTCATCAATTATTATCATCAAATGAGAAAAATTCATAATTTTTGTGAGAGAATTGAAGGCGATTTGCAAGAATTCAATCAATTGAAAATTCAAACCTGATTTTTTGACAAAGAAGAGAAGGCACAAGTGGAGATTTATCAAGTAACTATTGAAAATATTCAAGATATTCAAGATTCATTTTCATTTTCATCTTCTCAATTTATGAAAAATTCGGGTTATATCTTTTCACTTAAATATTATTTCTTATAATTTCAATATGTTAGACTAATTTTATACATTATTAGGATGAAATGAACCATTGTTATGATATTTTTAGTTTTTAATTAATTATCGACTTTAATTTGATTTAATTTATGGATGTTTATTGTCGTTTTATCGTTTTTTCAATTGTTTGATCAACAATTGAATTGTTTATAAATTTTATTGTTATCGAGAGAGACAATAAGGTCTAAGCACTATATAATAAACATTGTAAGACTCGATAGAGTATAGATATATAGATATATGATTTCAATATGCGTTCTAGTACTTGTTAATACATTTATCATGTTTGTATCTTTCATCAAGAGATGGAAGGATCACATGAGGGGAATATATTTGATCGCTATCGAGAGATGCTTTCAATTAAATTAGGAAAATTAACCAAAATAAATGATTTCAAATTATCACTTTAATTGTTACAATATAAATGGAATAATAAGGAGGATTCAACATCTTAGCAATACATCTCATATATTTGAAAAAACACATTTACTTTTATTAGTTTAATTGATAATTTAGGGAATAATATAAAGAATCACGAAATTTGTTAGCTATTCGATTAAAATTGCAATTAATTTTAACTTGATCAAATACGTAGTTCTCGTGTGTTCCACACTCTATTCATCAATTTATTACTTGTTCAAGGTCTCGTGCACTTACGGGAAATCAAACGATCAATTAGCATTGTGGAATCGTGTTGCTTCAACTGAATACTGAAAATTTGGGGGTCGCATTTATGTTGACTCTCGAAAAATACCGAATAAGTTGAAGAAATGGAAAAAATCTCTACTTAAAATGAAATTATATCTCACCTCAGCCAATGCTACCTACTTTTCAATTGGTGGTTTGGATATACCCTAACGCTTATTTCAAAATTCAAACGTACCTTTGGTCCACTCTTGTTGCATCCTTATGGACCCTATCTATGTCTCCTCATTTTCAGACCTTTCGATTGTAAAAATATCTATTCGGCCCTCATCTTTCAAACGTATTTCTTTTCAAAAGTAATTTTTAATCACACATTTTATGAGATCCACAACTTTTATCAACTTGTCAGTTATACATTTCTTCATTTTTTATCAATCTACTGAAAATCAGATTTTTAAGGGCTTAATTTGAAATTTGAAATTAATTTCAATTTCAATTAATTTTATTTTCTTGGCACGTTTGCTATTTGAATGTAATTCTCCAAGCAACAAGCAAGAGAATAATTATAAATACTTGCTAATTTAATTGAATACTGAGAATTTGGGGGTTAAATATTGGTTTAAAATAATACTAAATTCTTCAGGAATAATTGAGAAAATCTCAAAATTTATTCGTAAAGAAGGAATCACACGTTCGTATTTAGTGCTTATTTGGTTGTGCTTGTTTATGAGTTGTGTAAACCTAAAAATGAGTAGATAGTAAGTTGTAGGCTTTACTAAATATGTGAATAAAAATTATGTTTGACAAATTTAAATTTGGTCAAACATTACACAAGATATTTTTTTTAACTAACCTTAAAGTTAAAATAGAACCTAATGCAACCAAAAATCGTACTAAGAAGGTACCGACCTTGAAATGTGTGGAGTCGAGCTAAGATCATGAACAAAACTTTCGATAACTGCAATAAAGGCGCGGGGTGTTGACCTATTAGCTCCTCCAATACTTTAGTTGACTGAGAGAAAATATACATGAAGATATAAACAAAAAATGTAAAGCGTACCTCAATAATGAACATGTTTTATGTATTTATAATAATTTTTGATACAATCATATGACAATTAGGATATTAATAATGTCGGATTTCTCTTCTTGTACAGAAGCAAGGCTGCCATAATTTCACTAGATGCTAATGTGGCAGCATCGGTTGATCTGCTTTTTTTTTTTTTTTTTGCCATTATCGAATAAAAAACTGCCAAATGTATTCTGACAGCATTTTTTTGTACACATAGCAGGGGTGTAGTAATCTCTTGTGATCTGATAACTAAAGACCCCTAATAAGCTTGGGACTCTTAACCCACGTTTGACAAAAAAAAAAAAAAAAAAATTGAGATTATTAAGTTAGTCAAACTTTATTTTTTAAATCAAATATTTCATTTGATTCACGAATTTTATCAACTTGTTAATCATACATTTAATGAGACCAACTAACTTGCAATCTCAAAAAGCTTTGTCAAACAAGGGCTTAATGTGGTATGACACTAATTGCAACGAGACTGACTATACAATGGAGTAGTAGGTCTCATAAATTAGAGTTTTAATAAGATTTAGAGAGACTAACCAGAGGTGCAGTTCATGACCAGTCAAGTACAAAGTCGGGGTCCCCTCGAAAATGACCTCGTTGGTGGCTATGTCTATAGAGGTTGGGGTACTTTGGCACTAGGGATGAGGTCGAGGACATGCCACGTTTAAGAGGATATGTTGAGCTACGAGGTCAAGCACATTTAGTGAGGTTGAGGTCATGCTCAAGCTGACCTGTAGGTCGATTAGGAGGCACCTTGAGCTTGAGAAGTCAAGCCCATATAGTTCTTGCGGGACACTTGAAGGGAGACCTCAGGATCAAGCTCCTTGAAAAGGGATGGTGGTTGACCTATGATACTGAATGTGAATAGTAAGAACCAAGGATGAAACATGATCTATATTGAGATACCATCATATGCATCGAGTCGAGGGGGTAGTGTCAAAGTTATGGTACCGACAATGTTAATTTTAATTTGTCTTTACCTTTTTTTGGTATGATTAACAAATTTTTTTAACAAAATCGTCATTCAAAACAACTTATGTTAATTTGGAAATAAGAGTACAATAAAAATTAAGTCGAAGATTAAACAAGTGTTTGGGGGGTGAGAAACGCAAGTTCAACTCTAACAACACCTAGATGTGGTGAATAGGTGTATAATGCGAAGTTAAAAACTATTACGAATTAAACAACAACATGTCACTTTTAATTCTTATCTAGATGATTAATCAAGCAAGTCAGTTTAGTCATAAGTTTGAATACCGCAATTTGTATAATCAATCAAAATAATGAAAGCAGTAAACAACACTAGAATGATCACAGATAAACTCAACTGGAAAAAACTCCTGACATTTTGCCAGTCACTCATGTATAAATGAATATAACAACTTACATTCTACCGTGCTCCCCTGCACCAATCCTTAGCTGAGTTGCCAAATCTCTGTGGAATCTACTCCCTTGCAGCACTTCAAGCCTTGTGAATTCGTCTATCACATGTGGATAACGAAGAACGACCCGTTATTCACAGACAAGAACTTCTGTCGACTTCCTTCGATTTTCAGAACTCTGACCAGATGAATAGGAAGTAAAGGTTTAGTATTTGGATTATACTCTCGATGTTTTTTCTCACCAATGAATTTCACAAGAATGAAGGTTGAATAATATGATATGAAGGAATCACTCTTTCAGATAAAGCTCTCTTAATTGCTCAACCTTAGAAAAACGTACATGTGAGTTATGTTATTTATAGGTAGGTCAAGAAATGAATGGGTCGGGTGACAAGCCTTGAAATCGCCAAGTAAAATTTTTTCGGACAGCACTATCGCTCGAGCGAGTGCCCGCGACAGCACATCGCTCGAGCGAAGGAGGGGCGACGGTCTAGCGACGATATTTCTGCTTTTGTAGCTTGAGCCAACCATTGGCAACAGTCCAACGAAAATTCACGTAATTTTCCTCCTTATTCCAAACTCGAAACCCTAGACCAATTAACTAACTTTTGAACAAATTGCATATTACTCCTTGAACTTTTACATCCTATAAAATTAAGTCATTTTGTTCACAGAATTTGTCAATTACGAAATCAACTAAAACATAACGGTGATGATTAAAATTAAATTTTTAGTAGATTGTGATAAAAGTTTTTAAAATGTGTGGTTGAAAAGCTGTGTGACCCATGAAAATTGTGTTTAATATTGATTGTTTGACTTTCACTTAAATTAAAATCTGATTTTAATCCAAAACAAACCTGACCTAAATATTATAATGAGTAAGGTTTAGAAACCTCTCGCGCAATTAAAGTGTACAATTATTAAAAATGTGTTGTGAATATATTTAACTCGGACCAAACAGCTGTTAATAATTTGATTATAGGGTCTTTTTTTGTCATTTGATGGGTCACTTTATCATCGATTACGTTTCCCAGTCTGAAAATGACTGAACTGAATTAAATCAAACCGGGTCTCACGTGGCCCGTGGATCTGAACAAAGGAGTGGTCCAACTCAAGTCTCAGTAATTAAGATAGTGTTTGGTGAGAATTAAAATTAGATTTTTAGTAAATTGTGATAAAAAAAAATTTGAAATGTGTGATTGAAAAATTGTTGAACTCATAAAAGATGTGATTAATATTGATTGTTTGACTTTCACTTGAATTAAAATCAGATTTTAATCCGGTTTAAACAGGCTCTAAGGCCTTGTTTGAAAATCATTATTCGAGTGAAATGAAGTTTTGAATAGTAATTTTTTGGAGGATTTGTAGTCAAAAAGTATCGAATTTTTTTGAATTACGTGTAAAATATTTTACTGTGTAAACGTGCTGTTTGAAAATGAGTGCAAAACAAAAAAGAATTTTCAAATAATGATTGTAAAACATGGGCTAAATTTTAATATGCCTAAAACGACGCATTACGGATTTGAGACTGATGTTGAAATGATTTTTTTTTTTTCAAAAGCAATAGAAGGATTCATCTAATTGTACAGAATTATTTTCCCGCCTTGTTTATAGATGCAATGGTGGAAGCTGATGATTGGCTGCAAAAACTATTTTTGCAAGCCGACATGCAAAAGACAGAATATCATGTGACATTCTATCAAAGCATATGTAAGTTTTTCTCTACATACAACAAGCTTCTCAATCTAAACATCCATCCAGCCAATAGTAAAAAAGGTGAAAAGAAAAGTCAATGTTTTAGGTAAATGGATCAATTCTTGATCCTCTTCAACCGCTCCTAATTTTATGGCTTTTTTACTAGCAAGATCATGAGTACGACGATCTTCCCTCGATAAGATCACATCCTTTAAACAATTGCATAGTTACAAAAGATCTGAAGAATCACCATAACTCAAAATGGACTACCAAATCAACAACTAATCGTACTAAACATGTCATAGAAGCACATGCTTGGCTAATGATTAATCACAACAAAACGTACCAAATCATTTGGTCCATGTTTGGCTAATGATATATTGTTTATAATCGCTCAAACTACTTTTTATTCACGTTTCTTAAAACCCACAAGTATTGCCTACTAATATAGCAATTGTTTCTATCGGATCATAATTTAAACCGATTATATACACTTGCCAGAAGTGCTTGCAACGTCAATAATATTCTTGAAGATATTACAGTGAAAGACGTGCAAATGTTCACCGATGGATAAGAAACTTCGGGTTCAGAAATATTCCAGCAATTGAGAATGTTAACATAGTTTTGCTTATTACAGAACCACTCTGCAAAGTACACACATGCAAGGCGAGGAATATGCAACAAAAAATATAGAATCGAGCACATGTAAATCACAACGCGAATACAACAAAACTAACAATGAACTTGCTCCATTAGTATAATCATGGATTTACTTCAACACACGTTTCATGTTTGTAAACTGCAGCAGTTCACGCTGAAGAAGGATCGAGCACAAATAGATTTTGTTAAATTAATAGTTCAAAGAAGAGTACACATAATACACTTTCGTTCAGAAAACTATAAAGAAGAGCACCAAACAAAAAATTATCCATCCTGAACAAAGTTTGCCTCGAATCCATGGCAAGTACAAGCGAATATAAAAACAAAGGTTTCTTAGCAAGTATTCCTCTCTTGTAATTGTCATATTGCTTCTATTTCTTTTTCGGTTTATTCTCACTAATACAACCAAGAATCTATTCAATATCTACAGTCCCATTTAGATTTTGTGCCTTTCCTGGGGTATTAGAAACTCTTCATAATCATCGACAATGGCCTGTCAGGAATCCACCATCAACATTTGTGATGTATACATATAACTCAGGGTAAAAGGAAGATAGATGAGCAAATGGCTTACCTCGTATTTATTGCCACCGTACATGTACTCCACGTACAGCTGTTTGGGTTCTCCCGGGCAAGGATCACAAAAGCCCATAATTCCTGATTTTTTTACACCATCGTGTAGCTACAGAAATGTAGAATATTATGAACAAACCCAATAAAAAGGAGCAACACACGCAAGCCAAGAGGATTGCCTGGCACGTGACTTTAGAAAGTACAGCAGTTTGGTTACGCTTGTATCGACTACAGAATAATCTTATAAGGATACTCGCTACTCCATTCCTTGACTAATCTCAAGTTTTCCCCATGAAGACCAACCCCACGTTTTTCCAAACAAAACTTTCTTCAACATATAATCCATTAATTTGATTGTAGTCATGTAAGCTACATTTGCCCCTTGTATGATTAAACAAAATTTTCTAGCCAATGTTCTGTTGACTCAGTATCAACATCTATCTTTTGCAATTGTCATATCCTCAATCCATTGTTACCATCTCCCATAATCTAAAACCTTTTCTTTTCATAAAGAGATGCCACAATGTAATCCCGGAACATGTTATGTATGCCAAAAAAAGTGTGTTGGCTGGACTTTCATGTGGCAGGGGGTCAAAAAGACATCTATAGGTTTTTCACGAAGACTAATTTTTATAAAATTAGAGATCACATAAACCACCTATGCAACATTTGATATGATAGTTGAGAAAAAACCGTTTCAATCTACCATCATGTCTCTTCGATATTAAACCATTACATTTTGACATCAACAAAAAATTAAATGAAAACAAATGGAACCACATAAATAGATGCACACGTGAGAGAGAGAGAGAGAGAATCTTAAAAGGGCTAGTCTAAGGCTTGGTTTCAGGCTCAACACATTGCAAGGTGGCATGGGCAGTGTAGTATGGTGTTTGTCCTGTGAGTTGTATGCTTCAGTTGGTGGGACTAACCTTAAGATGTGCATCTTTTCTCATAACACATGACCAAGGGCAATGCCACAAAGTGGAAACTCAACAAAGGGCTTTGAAATGCTAAACAAGAAACTTAAAGAACAACTGAAGAACAGGCTTCTTTTTTAGTTGATAACTAAATACTTTTTGTTGAACCACTTGATCTAAAAGTTTAAACTGTTATAGAGGACCGGCCACGTGTATATTATTTAACTTTTGCCTTCAACATGCCCCCTTGAATGTAGACAGGCATTTTTCCCGTCAAAGCCTAACATGTTCACAATCTCATTTAATGGGTGACGTCGAGACGTCAACTTCGAACCTTTACATGTTGAACCACAAATTATGTCCAGGAATGCTAGATCCATACTTCTATTTATGTCTTTTCTGTTGACTTCTGATCAGGTTATTTTGTGATATTATTTGTCCTGAGTCGGCAATATTCTATTTTCTGCAATTCCATACATATTTACTATTTTAGATACACGAAAGGAATAAAGTTGTGCCATATATTGCGCCTCAGGACATGTGGTTTATCTTGCAGAAGGCAAGTACACTGAACCTTTGCTTTTCACCTTTATTAAAAACACTGGATGCAACTAAGCATATGCATATTCACATTTGCAGTCAAATGGAACCGTAACTGGAACAATAAGGTGGTCATGGATCACTATTCACATGCAAAATATGTTCAATAGTTCATATAAGAAACAAACCTTAAGTTGCCCAGATTCGTCAATGAGAAAGTTAAGAGGTAATGTGACATCCATGATTTGAGAAGCCACTTCATCAACTTTTTCGTCGGGTCTATTTCTAGACGTTAGAGCTTTGCGATTTCCATAAACTGCCTTTGTAACCACCAATCCACCCATCTCTAGTTGCTTGTTTCTCTTCCTATTGGCCACATTTTGTAATAGTTGTTGAGCTTTCTCGGCTGCAGCCCTAGCCTCTCGAA